>BHDV01039564.1:80020-90112 GCA_005406045.1 Adoxophyes honmai | reverse complement strand
CTTTTCTACAATAACTGCCTTTTCATATTTCGGAGCCAATTTAGCCATAAACTTATTGGGAGCGCTAGACAAAAACTTAGTTCTTTTCCAGACTGTATCACCCACCCCAAAATCGTTAATTGTTCTACGTTTGCTATTATAGTATTGTCTACTTTGTACATGAGCTGCCCTCAATCTATCCTGAACTTTAATATAAACGTTATCTCTATTAACTTTTTGTTTGAGAAATTCTGCTACATTAACCTGATAAGTGTCATGCGGACCCGGTATGGTGCTGCCTAACCCTGGACTCGACATGTTAGGAACCGTGGTTTCTCTCCCCAAGAATAGATAGGAAGGTGTATGACCCGTTGCTTCATGTACAGCAGATCTGATGGCATGCCCTATTTCTGGCAGATGAGTGTCCCAAGTGTTGTGTCTGCCTGGCTTTATGTACGCAGCCATCATGGTGCCAATGACGCGGTTAACACGTTCTGTCGGATTGCTTTGTGGGTGATAGTTTGGCGTGAACCACAATTGACTATTATATTTCGCCACCGTATCCTTAAATAATTGAGAAACAAACTGCTTGCCATTGTCACAAATTACTGCCTGTGGGGCCCCGAATAATAAAAATTGTTGATTTAATATGTCGCATATCTTGTCAGCCTTTCCTGACCTCAACGGGAACAAAAGAACAAATTTGCTGAACCAGCACGTTATGACCAACAACATCGTATTGCCACTTTTACTCCTTGGGAAAGGACCCATCAAATCCAGCGATATTATCTGCCAAGGTTGCCTCACTTCTCTATGCTGTCCCATAAGTCCAGCCGGAGCCTTTTGCGAAACCTTATGCTTGGCACATGTCTCACATTTCCGCACATACTGCTTGACCTCTTGAAGCAAGTTAGGCCAAAAGTATCTTTGTTTAATTTTGAAGTACGTCTTCCGAGTGCCTAAATGACCAGCTGTGATGTCATCATGGCATTCCATCAGCACTTTATGTCGCAGCCCTTCCGGCACGTAAAGTTTCCAACTACTATTGGAATCGGGAAACTGGCTAAGCATCACCTTCTTATAGAGCAAATTATCAAATACTCGCCAATCTGAAGATATTTTATGTTTATGTTCTGATATTTCTTTGACTTTGTTCTTGTACCAGTCGTCTTTGTGTCGTTCTAGAACATCTACGATAAGGATTTCTTTACCGGTGACATCTTCCAAGCCTCGCGATAGAGCATCCGGTACTGTATGCACCTTACCGGGTCTGTGAACGATGTCGTAGTCAAATTGTTGCAGTTTCATTGCCCACCTGGCAAGTCGTCCATGTGGATCCTTCATTTTGTGAAGCCACTGCAACGCACTATGATCTGTAACCACTGTAAAATGAGTGCCGTCTATGTATGGCCTAAATTTCTCTATTGCATAGACAATACTCAACAGTTCTCGTTCTGACGTCGAATATTTCTTCTCTCTGTCGCTCAACTTTCTGCTTAAATACGCTATTGGCTGGCTATTGGCTTTTTGAGTCTGGAAGCTTGTTAGTAGGTCCAGAGCGGAACCTAGCTACCTACTTATAACGACCGAAATAGATTGCGGGGTAATTTTATCCTGCAAGCTAGCCGAGGCACTGGATAGGCAGAGATCCCTGACATACTTAGTCAAAATCTCTCCTGGCGCTCAACCTAATAGCTAAGTACCTAGTTGTAAGCTAGTTTTAAGATAATTTTAAGTATAGTCGTTAAGTTAGCTATAGGATTTTATTAGTTAGTGTTATATAGTGTTTTGATTTAACCTTAAGTGTCCAGTTTTTATTTAAATAAATATAGTATTAAGTATCTGTGTTTTTTATGAACTGACCTTGCTGACCCGTAACAATGTTTATTCATTAAATGTTTAAAAAATGTCATAACTGTGTTTCTATGTTCTTATATTTTGATATAATTGTGTTAAAATTGGTTTCTTGAGGTTTGAACACGACGGAAAAAACTTACCAATTTTTCATGTTTTTGAAGGTTAATATCTCCTTTAATAATTCAATAAAGAAAAAAAGGAAAACATAGGAACATGCTAATGTATCATTAGATTGTTGATGTAAAAAATCATTGTTCTACGGGTAATATCCAGCGAGGAATCAGGGGACTACGTTTCCATACAAAATATGACCGCTCCATTTCCTCTTAAACAGGATTTTCACTCACCGAATTGAACTACGGCATCCGAATTATATCTGGAACGAGAAAGAGAATATTATTATGATGAGTCCAAAAATAAATAACAACCCAACTAGAGCACAGTAATATTCATAATGGTATTAAATGTAATGAGAATTTCGCAATATGCGTGTTTTGTAAAATGGTATTCTAACGAAATGTTCTCTCTATTTTCTTTGCATATACTTAAGTATACAATATTCTTTCAGTGAATACTCAACAATCTGCTTAATAAAATTGACTAATGTAACCAAAAAGCCCGACTTATCTGAGTTATTCTTAAGTTGTGCAAAGTGGCACAACTTTACTAACTTCAACTTTAGTGACTTGATGTTCTTATCTATGTAACATATCGTTTCCTCTACCTATCCTAGTAGGTATGTCCGATAAAATAACCAAATTGTTGACCACGTTCCGAGTTCACATTGTAAGAAGCTCGTAATTATGATTTCAAAATTGGATCTTTAAAATGTGACGATGTGTCATAAGCATAAATCTTAAAAGGCGTCTAAGGTGAGGTGGTTTCAAGTTGGCAGGAACAATAATGATAAGTTGCTAGCCTGTCGATTGAAACATACCTTAAACTTTATCTTAAGTCGCTTCTTACGACATCCACAGACAAAATGGAGGTGTTTTTCTAAACCCAACACAACACAGAACCTTACGAATCCGTATCTAAGGTAAATGTCCCTGTCCTCGACGCTGACCCAATACATGGCACTTGCAACCTTGTCATAGTAAGACAGGTGACAGATGGGTGTCATCTACTGGGCGTTGAGGCGTCGAGCATTGTTACATTTACCTTACCAACAGCTCGAAACAAACGCAATAGGCCTCGTAAATAGGCAATTAATCCACCTCCTTTAAAATTAAACCGCCCTAATAAGAAAACAAATGAAGCAAAAGAACAAGGAATGAGCATTAATACAGCTGCAAGATTAATCAGGCACGTGTGGGGCTAAATAAATCAGCGCCAACGACGACTTGCGACGTATTTAGGAGACACAAGAGCGGTAAATGGGGTTTTAAACGCTCGAATTGAAGCGGTTTTTTTGGTCCAAAATACGAGTAGATATAATGATGCCTGCAAATAGAAGGACACTCCTGAGGTGAGCTTATATTTTGCTTTAGTTCGGTCTAAACATAGTCATGTCCGTTCAAGTCAAGTCAAATAATTTATAGGCACATAGCCACCGTCAACACGATTATAAATAGGTTAATGAAAGAAGTACAGTGACAGGTTGCTAGTTTGTCGCCCAAAACCGTAACCTGTTTCCTTGGTCACCTCTTACGATATCTACGGATGAAATGGACGAGTGATATTCTTAACCCTACAATGTTATACACGGGATATCGATAGGTAGGTATAGAGTGACCGCGAAAGTATGTCCAGGAAAATGAATGTGGAAGAAGCCAAAGAGGTAATTCTGTCACTATTATACCTGCCAATTTAAAACCCAAAAAAAAATACTAGAAGCGGCCACCAAACGTGAAATAGTCAAGGCTTTGTCTAAGTAGCGTTTCCTGTGCTCTGCCTACCCCATTTGGGAATACAGGCGAGATGAATGTATCATTCTTATCTTATACTTATGGCGTCTGAACATGTAATAGAAACAGTGATTTAGAAGTAGATAACATCAGCCAAAAACGTCGCTAAATTCTGGCAGTCCCGTCCAAAACATTCCCCCGTGTGTCAACAAGGTAGTTCCTTCCCAAGTACCAGGCAATAATGAATTAGACGAAGGTTGACGCAATGAAAAGGACTCTTTATCAGCCAGGGCCTTTTCCGTATCCTTCTGGAACGTCTAATGAGTATGTACTTAATAGAGCGCGCAGGGCAGTGTATTAGGGCCTCAAGTGTTTGTGTGATACTTTAATGACAGGTTTTGTGGTTTACCTATTGAGGGTGATATTTTGCGAATGTCCACCACTAAGCTTTTTTTTCTCAAGGATATTTAGTGGAAAGCGATTGCTAAAGCCCATGAATATCCGCAATCAGGTAAAAGTACCAATGCTCGACGCCTCAACGCCCAGTAGATGACACCCATCTGTCTCCTGTCTTACTATGACATAAGGTTGCAAGTGCCAAGTATTGGGTCAGTGTCGAGCACAGGGACGTTTACCTTACCTGTCGATTGCAGATGAGTCGCCAACCTAGAAGCCTAAAGCGCAGGAATGCTTATAATTTAAACCAAACTAATAAAGAAATAAAATTAAAGATATAATAATGCGTCAGGATGGCCGGAAATTGAATGTAAATATTTCAACCAGGTATGCGCGTCTAAAAACCCCTGAAGTATATCCTCAAAGTGTTCATTCTTGACCTTGTAGGAGACGAATGTTTCATCGCTTTTAGGTCAATGCACCCTGTGTTATACCTACCTTACGTCCCGTACGCAAGTCGCGTTAGCTAGCACGCACCTGCAATCATTCGACATTTCGATGCTACGGTTGACTAGGAGCCGGAGTTAAAAACCAACATAAATTAAAAATAAAAAAAACTCCCAACGAGCCCCAACTCGATGGATTTAATGAACGTGTAAAATTCTCATCACACCTAACTAATGATCTGATGACCTTGAAGACCTGAACCGATTACCACCAAACATAGCTAAGAACACTCCTTTTTTTTTGTTCTCTTATTTTGTTCGTATGTCTGCTCGTTCCAATTTTCCTGTCAGTCGCCCGAAGGTTAACTGGTAGAGATCCCCTCGGGGATAAGTTCGCCTTTGTACGTAAGTTACACTGTTGTTCTGTAATATTATTCTATGTAATTGCTTTATGTGCAATAAAGAGTCATACAACTACAACAACAACAACTCTCTCGACTGATATAACTTTCAAACAAAAAAAAACGCATTAAAATCGGATCATCCGTTTGGGAGCTACGATGCCACACACACACACACACGCGCACACACACACGCGCGGGCACGCACACACACACACACACACACACACACACACACGTCAAACTTATAACACCCCGTCGGTTTTGCGTCGGGGGTTAAAAAACTGGGCAACATTTTCAGATTTTGTTTTTTTTACATAATATATAAATTCCGAGAAAGACTTTTCACAGGAGTTTTTCAAGGCATATGCCCGGCCACTAATTAAAATATTTACGGTAAATCCGACCAACCTGTGGCCTTTCGTGTGCTCTGCCTACCCCATTTGGGAATATAGACGTGATGTTTATGTGATCTACATTCCAGTCTAGAACCAAAACAATATGCCCTTTGATGTGATCTAACTACGTACATACATGTCACGAGACATTGCATTCGTGTTTGATGGTTGTCGCTCCGCTAATGTCATTGCTTTGCGTGCATTAGACTAAGGCTGCATTTACCCAAACGAGAATGAGATTTAGTTTGAAATTAGCAAGTGTATTATTCCAATACTAAACGTTATTCTTGATGAATGTACTCTTAGTCCGCGTTTAGGCTATAATTTAAATAGATATTTTCAAAAACATTATAATACCTATTAAATTAGAAATGATTAAACAGAATAAAATAAAACTAAATTACTCATAGATTTTAAATTAGCAGTATTAAATTAGTAGTGTATTGTGAGTGATGGACTAGTAACCTGTCACTGCAATATCACGTTTAACCATCTGGTTACCCTGAAATTGCTAAACGTGGCACTGGATTTTTGAATTCATGTGCTCTGTCTACCCCTCTTGGAAATGCAAGCGTGTACGTGTACTAGTTATTAGAGCTAAAAACCAAATCAAAAATTAAATAATATAGCCACAAATTAAATAACACCCGACTTACCGTGAGGTGTCGAGTGACTATAGTAACAGGTTGCTAGCCTGTCGCCTAAAATAAACTACAACCTATTTCCTTAGTTCCCTTTTACGACATCCACTAAAGAACTGGAGAGGTGTACTCCAGCCGAAGCTTAAAGTGAGGCTGAAGTGAAGCTACCGAAGGTTTTACACTTAAAAAGTATGCTAGCGGATTCCCAGTTGCTTTTCCGAAGTAAATCAATGTTTCATGAAGTATCAGGTGCTATGCCCGTATTAAGGCGCCTCAAAAAGCTTTTGAGGTTTCCTTTTAAGAACTTGAAGTAACCGCGGTATAAAAAAAAAACCTTTTTTACTGGACTAAGCTAAAGGATGGAAAGCTGATGTGGCTGGCTACTTCAGTATATTTTACAACTACAACTATACAACAGTCTTGCCATTTGTCACTATTGTACCTCTTTCATCTTTTTTTTTAACTTAACATAGAGCTAAAAGCGGGTATGAGACATGAAAAAAAATAATCGTGATTCTGTCTATGTCTTATTTTTTTATATTGTCATTTTTTTATTGTATAACTGATGTGGCTATACATAATTGTAGTTTTTGTTTTCACATTTTGACATTTTTCTTTTATTTTATTTTTATTATCTACTCATTTGACGATCCTTTTGTGAATTTATTATGTTTTGACATTTCTAATGTAATTTAATTTTCAAAAGAAAATAAAGATATCTATCTATCTATCTATCTATGCAACATTTCGTGTGCTCTGTAGACACAGGCGTCATGCTTTTTCACCATAATTCCTTTCCTAAAATATGACCCCAAAAACAATAAAGAAAAGGTCACAAAGTAATATACTATTTACTACAAGCGAGTAGGCACCTGTGAAAAATGGCAGTAATATTTTTTTGTTAAAAATGCGAGTCATGTCGTGTAAAAAGCCTTTATGTCGCCAAGAAATTAATCAGCTTAATGCTCTCCTCAAAGGGAAGCGGGAACGGGAATTCACGGGAATTTTCAGGAATTCCACAAAAACTTTGGCGGACATAGAATTATGCCAACCTTGTGTTTGATCGGAATTGTAATTTTAAAATCGTCTTTGCCTTATCTTTTGTTTTTAGAAACTTCAGTTTAGTACTGTCAAATAGTGTAGGCCACTGAAAACATTACATAGACGAAACTATGACCATACTTAACATACGTTTTGAAATCATTTTGCGCGTGGTCAAGTAACAACCTATAATTTGATGTAAAAACTGGAGTTGCCACAAATAGTCAAATAAATGGCAGTTTTAAAATTCATTTCATGTGCAAGAGCGTTAAAAATAAACCGTCTAATTTTAACCCTTCCTTTAAAGAATTGGATAATGTTTTACAAGTACAGTCGAGGAAATTAAATGTTTAGCAGGTTGACCGCCTTCATAATTTGTTCGCATTATAGGACAAACTTCACCATGAAGTTCAATATTGAGTATTTATGTCATGCAACTGCCTGGAAATAGTAATAAGGCCAATTTTATGAGTATCTCAACTTGCTAAACATCCAATTTGCCTGACTGTACCGTGTGGTGTCTGTTTAATAATAACACCTATCCATTTCTTCCGTAGATGTCGTAAGAGGCGACTAAGGAAATAAGTAAGGGTATATTTTAGATTTCACCCGTGTGGTGCCGGGTTAGAATAGCACCTCCCCCTTTCTTCCCGTGGGTGTCGTAAGAGTCGACTCTGGGAATGGGTTAGTGTATTGTGGGCGATGGGCTAGCAACCTGTCACTGCAATATCACGTTTAACCATCTGGTTACCCAGAATTTGCTAAACGGGGCACTGGATTTTTGAATTCATGTGCTCTGCCTACCCCTCTTGGGAACACAGGCGTGAGAATATGTATACATATGTATGTACAAAAATCACCACCAAAAGAGTCACTCTCTAACCTACCAAATCTTAAAATGAACAACAAGTGTACACGAATACGAAGTACGAATACACCCTGCTGCATACGGGTACAAGTACCCTACTTACTACAGATATACGGGTACCCCAGCTACTCTGCCTACCCGTACCAGTATTAAAATACTGTAAAAACTCGATAATTCGGCCCTCAGTTTTACTGATTCGCGATTATCCGGACTGCCAATCGCGACGAATTTATCCTATCCACCATCTTGTCACCCTGAAGTTGCTAAACGTGGCACTGGATTTTTAAGTTCATGTGCTCTGCCTACCCCTCTTGGGAATACAGGCGTGAGAATAATGTATGTATCTATGTATGTATATTTTAGATAACATGCAACCTATCACTATTTTAAGTGCCAACTAAAAGCCTACAAAATATGCAGGCAATGGCCACGAAACGTGAAATAGTTATGGTTTTGTCAATGTAGGGTTTCGTGTGCTCTGCCTACCCTAATCAGGAAACAGCCGTGATGTGTGTACATTTTATAAGACATTTTGTGTGCCTCGATCTCGTTAACAGCCCTTCCGAACAAAGGCATTGTGTTCTATTGTGCCTATTGTCACTAGGGTGCTTGCCTACGACACATTTAATTTTGAAAAATATTACACGCCAACATAGTTTAATTTAAAAAGACATACTTAGGTATACTAGTGAACACTAATATATCACAAATAGTAGCCAGAACACAAGCAGCGTTTCATAGAGAAAACCAAAAGTAACCACTTTTAGCAATTTTTTAGGTTATAGATAGATAGATAGATTCATTTATTTCTAATTGAAAATCACATTATACCTAATTAACATGCCAGATACAAGTAATTCACAATAAGATCGTCAAATTGTAAATAATTATTAATAAATCAATAGAAATAGGCACAAATTAATAAAAATAATATCAAGAATTCAAAACATGTCAAAAAAAATACAATTTAAATACAAAATAATGTCAAAATTAAATCATATCACAAAAATGTGAAAAATGTCATAACTAGTAAAAAAAATGTATAAAATAATAATCATAATTATAGTAAAATCAAATTAATAATATACATACATACATATACTCACGCCTATATTCCCAAGAGGGGTAGGCAGAGCACGTGAATTCGAAAATCCAGTGCCACGTTTAGCAATTTCAGGGTAACCAGATGGTCAAACGTGATATTGCAGTGACAGGTTGCTAGCCCATCGCCCACAATACACTAACCTAACCTAACCTAACCTAACCCTTTCCCAGAATTAAATAAAATAAATAAATAAATATCACTGGACAATTTTTACACCAATCACCTAGTCCCAAAGTAGGCAATTTAATGCCTGTGTTATGGGTACTAGACAACGGATAAACTTACTTATATATAGATAAACATCCAAGACTCGAAAGCAAACATTCGTATTCATCATACAAACATCTGCCCCGACCGGGGATCGAACCCGGGACCTTAAGCTTCACAGTCAGGTTCTCTAACCGCTGGGCTATCCGGCCGTAGAATTAATAATATAATTATGATAAAAAAGTGTCAGGTGTCTATCATCCCCTTGTTACTGGCTCGTGTTGTCAGCTTTAAAATAACACATCTAAATTTCTTCCGTAGATGTCCTAAGAGGCGGGTTAGAAAAAAAGGGTTTAAAAAAGGTTGCTTCACTATTTCAAGGGTTTTAATCTACTTCTCACCACGCCTGCGGAACCCTGAAGACAAATGGTTCCCTCCTAGATAAGAGGCTGACTGACAAATGACACGGTCAGCTGATAAGGGAGACAGAAGAGGAAAAGATAAAGATAGAGGGTTAGAGGGTTTAGTATCTTGTTTCTGTATTTGTTTAACCCTTTAACGCCCAAGATTTTTTTTTACTATTTTTCTGATTTTTTGCACTTAAATGAGTTCTAATAGGTAATAATAACTCGGGAAAAAAAATAAAAAAAATCGTTTACTTTTAAATTTTTAGAAAACACCTGCTAAGAATACTTAACATTGCCCAACTCTTAACAAATGACCATCGGTATTCCATGTTAAGTATTCTTAACAATGCCCATTGTATAGAGATAAGAAATAAAATAAGAATTTTGTGATTTTTCCATACAACATTTAAATAGTGCTGGCAACACTGCTACGAATGGCAGCTAATTTGAACTAGCTCGAATATTTTATTTTATTTTATAATAATTCAAACCTAATATA
>BHDV01039564.1:33516-76434 GCA_005406045.1 Adoxophyes honmai | reverse complement strand
TGCATAGTCCACACCTATCTCTTTTTAGGAGCTCCATTGCTATTTTCTCTCTACTTGGTATTAGCTATTCTGCATTTCTTGATTGCCGCCGATATAACAACCAAGCGTTATTAACGCATTTGTCTAACAACATACATACATAAATGTCATTCCCTATTCCCTGCGGGGTAGGCAGAGATAACAGAATGCCTTTCGCTCCTATTCTGGCATACATCATTCGCTTCAATCACATTCATCACTCTCGTCATACACGTTCAACGGTTTCGGGTACTCCTAACTTGGCCTCTGTTTAGAACATCGCTGATCTGGTCGATATTTATGTTCTTCGAGGGCACCCTCGACCGACTTGCCCGACTGTATAACAACTATGAATATAAAGCTATATATGCCAGCGCTTGGTTTTGAAAACGCCAGCAACATGTCGCCCAAATCAATGCCGCTCATGTGAGCATTATATTGCTTCACAATTTGAGGGCACTGCGCGTTAAGTCGAGAATTTTCGCTCCTGGAATATCGTTGTATGGGCTCCATGGGGCGGCAATCAACAAAACACCTTGCCAACGTTACTACTTATTGTCTACCCACTTTACAACAACTATCCTGTTCTTTTGGCAGACTACCTGCTTGTCCAACAATTATTGCTTATCAGTGGGTTGTTTCAGCTGGCACCATCTGAGCCGGTTATTTCTTATTTTCTTATAGTACCGAGACTACATATGCTCACTCATCATCACGCAGATTATGAAACGATTCGAGTGAGGTGAAGAAGTTGCCGGAATATACCATATACGACGGATGGTATTGCCGAGATCATCCTGAAAACAACTTTTGCCCCAAGCCCAAGTAGAGAAAAACCTCTAAAGATTTACTAATTCATCTAAATAATCGCAAATCAGCATAGGGGACCTAATAATACTAAATAAATGTGGAAATAAATAAGAAATATGGAAATTATTGCAAATTGAATCTTTCATATTTTGTACCTTATCTTCGCAATGTAAAGTATACTTAACACGTCACAACGAATGTACATTTCTGGTAGCTGCGCAGTGCTAAGCATTCTTAACACGCGTGTTTGTAGCCCAGCCCTGAGTAAGTTAGTGAAAGACTATGTCAGAAAAATATATAAACTGAAAGCACACACCCTCAAGAACATATTGCTAAAGAAATTTCTTGGATTTTATTTGAATAAACATTAAAAAAAAATTAATGTACACCTGGCGTCCAGCAGTCGATTGTAGTCGCGGTGCCGTCTCGCCTCTACCTATCATAATGGCTGCGCCTGGGCAATAATTTTGCTTCGCAAAGGTGCGTCAGGTACTAGACTAACATTTTATTACAAAAAAATGGTATTATTCATTCAATTTCATGTCACTATATTTTTTTAAATCTCATGTTAAGTATACTTTACACTGCGAATTAAAGGGTCAACGTAAGTATAGTTTGCTTTTTGTTTTGGTTGAAACCAAACGGACGTTCTTTTGTTATTATTGTGACAAAATAAAGAATATGCACAGGATATTTGTTACATGTGTTAAGAAATGTCAGCGTCAAAAAATAACTACTTAGGTAGATTTCTAAATATAATACTAAAATATTGATGTGAGTCAAATACTAACTTAAAAAAAGAAACCTGTATTACTTTAAGGTGGCAGACACAACAGTGGCAAGAACAACAACGGCTTGGAGCGAGCCGATGTTTACAACCTACTCATTTTTAAAAGTGTAACTGCATCACGCGTACACACTAGAACCTCGTTACTGTATCATACATGTTACGGTTACGGCTCGCTAGTGAGTACCCGGCTTTACAAGCCTTGAACAAGCGCGCTGCGAGCATTTCGTTCGTGCTCGGCTGCGCTCCGCCTGTTGTCGGTTTTTTGACGAACACAAAGGGATTTGCTTCGCGCTCGCAGTTGTAGGTTCGTTGTACGTCCACACACGCCGCGAACGACGAAACCGAGAACGGCTCGGCTCGTGCTCGGCTAGTGCTCGGCTCGCATAGCGTGAACCCAGCTTTATAGAAAAGGTTTAGCCAGACTTGTAACCTAGTCCTACGTCCCAATTAACCCTTAACCACCTACGTCCAATTTCTGTAAAATAACAACCTACGTGCGGTCCTAGAGACCGCTCGTGAATAATCATCTCAAATTCGGGATCTGTAATATCAAGATAGCATTTCAACGAGTAAAATACTCGTTTAAGCTTTAGACTTTTATTTTAGAACTTCAAATACCATTAACTATAATAAAATCTTGAGATATGGCATAATCTTTCAAGACTGGTAGATTAAACACAAAAATCGACTCTGATTACATTAAAAGACCTGATAGATATAGGAATTCAAAAAATCAACTTTTTTTTACTCATTTATATAAAAGAAGAAGTTCATCTACAATATTAAATAAAAAATTTGAGCACTTATCGTCAAATTCTACAAAATTGCAATTCCCAAAGATCCACAATTTTTCAAGGCAGTTGCAGCATATTTCTTACAACATACCCCACTGAATCGGTTCCACGTCACTACAATCTTCGTCTGACATATTTTGTCATCTGATACCTCCTGTAGCAACCATTTTTCTACATGTTTCACAAAAATAAACAAAGTTATGTGGGTGAAAAAAATGACATAATCACCTACAAGCGGTCTCCGAGACGTCTCCGAGACTGTTAAAAAATACAGTAACCACCTACATGCGGTCTCACAGACCGCCGATGATGTTTTTTAACTCACCAAATCAAAATGAGCATACGTCTGAACAAGTCGACGGCACGGCCGGTACTGCGGGAGGGGCCAGCAAAGGTACAAGGACACAGACGCGTGTGCGACATACTCGCGTTTAGTTATTGACAATTTTGAGTAATCTATTGTCGGTGAGACCGCACGTAGGTGGTTAAGGGTTAAAATCGGTCAGCTTATCTAGCGGCCCCACACTGCGTATTTATGTCGCAGCCAGGCCCCGAACTATGGCGTTTAGCTCAGCTCAAGTTGCAAGAGCTAATCAAGTAGTCTCGCAACTTCAACTGAGTTTCAATTTGCCGGTGCTAAGTTACGGAGACCCCTTGAGACTAGTTTCTGGTATGCACTGGGTGTTCATTTAAGGGGATAGGAGTCGCACCATTTCTCCATACAAACGTAGTCCCCTGTTTTCTCCGTGAATAATAACATTAGAGCAAACATTTTTTTTTTTATTATAATATTTGTATCTGTTGTGGCTATGATGATGATTTGCTTTTATCGATATTCTAAATAAGAAAAAAAAATTAGAAAATCGATAAATGCAAATCATAGGGGCATAGCCACAACAGTTACAAATTCAAAAAAAAAAATTTTTGCTTTAATGTCATTATTCACGGAAAAAACAGGGGACTACGTTTGTATAGAGAAGTGGCGCGACTCCTAACCTCTTAAGGGTAGGATGGTGGAAGGTATCGTTCACATAATTACACATACATACAGTCAGGGAAATTGGATGTTTAGCAGGTTACTTAACGGTCATACTTCTAAAGTTGGCCTGATTACTGTTTCCAGCCAGTTGCATGACATAAATACTCAATATTGAACTTCGTGGTGAAGTTTGTCCTATAATGCGAACAAATTATGAAGGCGGTCAACCTGCTAAACATTCAATTTCCCTGACTGTTTCATGTATTTTCAAATAAGGTAGGCAAAGCATACGAAACGTAACAGTCAAAACCATGGATATTTCACGTTTTCCACTTTTAAAATAATTTTAGGTTGAAACAAAAAAATGCCGATTTATTGATGATTGATGCATTGGTTCCGTCTTGTGTCAGGTTTAGAAAAACACTTATTATTTTATTCCATATTTATTTATGAGTAATATTATTTATTTTTGTTTGGATATGCTAGTAGCTGGAAAGGAGTACCATCGCGAACCGGGATTGTTGAGCAACTTACCTATGTTTGCAACTTGGTCGTGTAATACTAATCCAATAGCTAACATCTAGTCGGTCACATCGGTCATTGATTAGGTACACGTCTAAATTGCGAACAGTGGCAAGTGGCTCAACAATCCCGGCTCGCGACTGTACCTGACCGTACTTGATCTTTCCTGAAAACTATTGGCTTTTAACCCTTTACTTTCGTTATATCCACAGAAGACGCGAATAACATTTGTGTATGGCCCTCAAACACTTAGCCAAACAATGTTATGAGTTGCGACGGACCCCGCCTGTCGCTGCTAACTTACGTCAACTTACTATAAAGAGGAAAGTTTAAGCTCGCTCGCAGTCGACTCATATTACGCTCTTGTTCGAGTTAGCCGTCTACGGAAGGCTTCTATATTTTATGTCATCCTGGTACTCGAGGCGAGTTTTTGAACTGCTAAGTGAGAATGCAGCAAAATAAGAACGAAAAACGTTTTTAGACTGTAGAAGAATTTCTAGTAACTTCTTGACTTGGGCTATTGGATTTTTTACTGCTGGAATTCGAAGTACCATGAAATTTGTATGAGTTGATTCTGAAACCATATCAGCCGACTTAGCATGCTATGGCTATATCGGCTATGATATGGCTGAAATCGGCTGAGGCGCGAGTAGAGAATAGCTAAGTCCACACCAGTGCGCTTTCACGTTCACCTTGTGTCTACCTCTGACGCATGTCCGTGCAACCACTGCGCATACGCTGAAACTAGATCCGTCCTCAATGAAGACTCGCTGGCGGCATGCGCTGTTGTTGGTGGTTGCACGGGCATGCGTCAGAGGAAGACGCAAGGTGAACGCGAAAGCGCACTGGTGTGGACACAGCTATACGCACGGAAAGATACTAGTATACTTAGAAAATATGTATAAGTAAATGTCACATAATGTAGTACGTAAAATCCTTTTCCGGGATTATAATAAAATAACACCTCTCTACTTATTCCACGAATATCGTAAGAGGTGACTAAGGAAATAGGCTACGCTTTACCCGACAGGCTGAAATAACCTGTGACTATTATACCTGCCAATTTAAAACCTTTATCTTTTGTACTTTGAATTATGCTGTGAATTATTCAAAAATTATGTTAACCAAGTACCGTACCAGTGTATAGTATATAATATAATATATTATTACCTGTTTATGTTAAAAAAAATCTTAAGAGTAAAGTGTTCTTAAAATTCTGCTGCTAAAGTGCTTCTGCTGCTAAGCGGCCAGCTATTCCTACGTACAAGTAATTGCTAGCCTAAAGCCGGATGAGCTGCTTTTTAATATTTTTAAATTTATATTACGCTCCTGTTCAAACAAGCTGTGTGCCTAAGCCTCACTGTGGCAGTGTAGACTAGCTTTATAAAAAGGAAACTTAGATAATGCAACTTTTATAGCGAGAAGACAGCGCTGTTTGATAGAACCTTAATATTAAATCGACGCCTAAAGCGCTGAAGATGCTTAGAACATGAATAATTAATGTTTCTGGTTAAGGAGGGTTTTCGTAGCTAACCGCATACGGCAGCTGCCGCGATATACGAGTATCATCGGCTACGTACATAAAATAAAAACGAGGAATGTTTATTAACACATATAGGTACCTACAGAAAACCTAAAAAGAAAAGCGAAGCATGTCTTGAGTCCACTAGCGCTTTATAAATAACATATTTTGCAATTATTGTTAAAACTTTACGTCGTCTTGCTGCCTAAAATTGTCTGTCAAGTTTTATCTCATCATCATCATCATCAACCTATATACGTCCCACTGCAGGGCACAGGCCTCCTCTCAGTATGAGAGGGCTTGGGCTATAGTTCCCACGCGGGCCCAGTGCGGATTGGGAACTTCACTCGCAGCGTTGAATTACTTCGTCGCTGTGTGTAGGTTTCCTCACGATGTTTTCCTTCACCGAATAGCTCGTGATAAATATCAAATTCGATATCGCACATAAATTCCGAAAAAATTTTGAGGTGCGAGCCCGGGGTTTGAACCCACGACCCTATGCTTGAGAGGCCACAGGTCGAACCGCCGGGCTACCACGGCCACGGCAAGTTTTATCTATTTTAGATTTATCCTCTAGTGCCGTCAACTTCTGTGTGGTGTCGGGTTCAGAATAACACTTCTCCATCTTCATACATCCATCCGTAAATGTCGTAAGAGGCAATAAAAGATAGTTTGACTATGCTTGGTATGGACTAGCAACCTGTCATTATCATACCTCTTACACCTGTTATACCTAAAATTATGCAAAAATTGGCTACAAAATAAATTTTAAAGCCATAGTCTATGTAGCATTTTTCATACTCTGCCCACTCCATTTATAATTATAACGAGCTGTTACCCGCGACTTCGTCTGCGCAGAATAAGTATTTCGGATTGCGTGGCGTAGAATATATGGCATTAAAATTTTCACACAAATAATTTTTGAATCGCATTTGACAAATATAACAGCTTTTTTAACAAATCGACGTCTGCCCGCGTTCGGGTCGCGCACTCAGCGACGCGTGACGTTTACCCCGCGCATGCGCGTCACTTCAACGGTTTTGACAGCGGACGCCAAAACTCGCAAATGGTATATTTTACCCGACTTACTTGAGAATTATCGTCGAATATTGGATAATTCACAGAATATCATTACAATTTGTAGCCTATGTGTTATTCTGATGTATAAGCTACATTATTGTAAAGTGTCATTAAAATCCATTCAGTAGTTTTTGCGTGAAGGAGTAACAAACATCCATCCATCCATACATCCATCCATACATCCATCCATCCATACATCCATCCATCCATACTCACAAACTTTCACGTTTATAATATTAGTAAGATGTTTATTTTTTTATCGTGAATTTTCAATTATATTGACCTGATTTATTAGTACGTAAATTTTTCAAAGAAAAAGTTATATTAGCGTTTCGAAAACAGAACTGTGAGCGCTGCTAAAAGCAAGCATTTCAAACTCATACATTCGCTGTTATTAAAAACTTTTTCACTAAATGCAAAGCTTATCTACCTTCGTTTTATCATTTTATTTTCATAACTATAATGGTTCTGTCGAAAGTAAAATGCAACAATACATTGTCCCGTATCCAGTTGCCAAACAAATAGCTTTAAAACTTTTGTATCGCAAAAACTGAAATAAATTGTCCCTTTGATGGATTACACAAGTTACCTGTGCGTGTGTTTGACAACAGAAAGTAATTCTCACTCATTTGATAAAGATATAAATGATTAAAGTATCATACAAAAACCAATATCATAATTATGTACGAGTATGTTATGTGTAGAAAGAGCAATGTTATGGTTATGTCATTTTTAACGGGCTTATTAGAACAAATTACATATCATTCCCATTATTAAAAAAATTAATGTCATGCCCAGTTGAAAATAATACCTCGCCATTTCTTCCGTGGATGTCGTAAGAAGCGACTAAGGAAATAGGTTAAGGTATATTTTATGTGACAGGCTAGCAACCTGTCACTATTACATCCGTAAAAATAAAAAAGCTTATTAGTCAGCAACGCGCGATCAAAACACTGATATTGCAGTCTTTTCTAGATCATAATTAGTCAGACATGTCAACCATTTTATAATCCCATCGACCTAGATTGTTTTAATTTTAATTCTTAGTAACATTTAAGTTCAATGAACAATTCAGTAGAATTCATTCCTGAGACATCATAGAACCTATTGGACCATAAGCGTCATTGTAACAACATGACAAAATATAATTTTATTTCATTTATTGTGTACACCGAACTTGACCATAAATCGAGCCATTAAGCCAATACTATTAGCGAGACATCTAGTAATACAATCCTATCCCGAAGGAACAAGCCGAGACGATAATGCGGTAAGTGACACTTACCCAGTACACTTTGCCACAACCGGGGAGATTCTGCCGCATGCCACAAAGTAAGGACAACAAGTCTAAGACTTCTACACATTTGAACACGAAACTACCGTAATACTCTTCCAATTTCAACAGTGTGGTGGCGTGCTATGTGCTACGCTACCCCAAAACGAGTCGAGCTAAACTGAAATCTCAATTCGTGAAAATGTTATGTTTTGTCAGTCTAAAGTTTCGTTCTCCGCCCTCATTTTGTATGTGTAAGGCAGAACACACGAAAAGATACACAGATAAAGATATAACAGAACTATTTCACGATTGGTAACTACTTTTGGACGTATGCGTGCAGGATCATCGATAGAAGCGTTTTGTCTTTGCAGCATGCCACAATGTGGCACGGTATATACGGTGTTTAGGGATGTTAAGACAGCGTCGGTTTGTATAATTAATTCAACATTCAGAGCTGTACAGGCGATCAGTTACGCCAGGAGTTGATCTTCGTAGTCATCAATTATTTTGACTGGTCCCGCGTTCTTGTGGCACAGTGTTGACTTTAGCAGCTTTGTTAACCGACTTCAAAAATAGGAGTGTCTCAGGTCTTTTTTACACATACATACATACATATTCTCAAGCCCGCACTCCCAAGAGGGGTAGACAGGGCAGAGCACGTGAATTCAAAAATCCAGTGCCACGTTTAGCAATTTCAGGGTAACCAGATGGTTAAACGTGATATTGCAGTGACAGGTTGCTAGCCCATAGCCCACAATACACTAACCCTTTCCCAGAGTCGGCTCTTACGACACCCACGGGAAGAAAGGGGGAGGTGCTATTCTAACCCGGCACCACACAGGATACACGGGAGTCTTTTTTATTTTTATCTATTAGTTAAATTTTAACTATACCTACCTAGAGCAAAAGACAGACTGATATTTACTTTAAACAAATATTATAGGGAAATGGGTGCGTTAGGAGGGAAAGGCCTAGACGGACGTTCCGTTATCAAATTTTGGAGAAAGGGCAGGTAAATAGCGAGTACAGTCGAGTTCATTAATATATGAGCAAAACTGAGTAGTAGTATTTGCCTACCCGTGTGGAACAATGCATGACAGTATGTTTGTATGTCTTAGTCTCCTTTTAGTGTCAGTTTTAGCAATAGTAAAGTCCATTTCTTTCATGGATGTCGTAATGGGGAAGTACGTTGAGGTGCGCTTTAGGCAATAATAAGCTAGTTTTCATTTGTGATAGTGCCTGTTCGAATTATAAATTTACATGGAAATGCAAATTAAGCTAAAACTACATGACAATCCAAATTCATGTCCTGGTACGTTTGAAGCTAATTAAACGATTTATTTAAGTACCTACAATTTATTTCGCGTAAACAAAATGACTGTTTTTTTATAATTGCTATACGAAAGTGTTTTACAGAGACGCTTGGAATCACAATCCCTTTCCTCCGTCAAACTCAAGCCGATTCCAAGTATTTTGAGACAGTTAAATAGCATCTTTGCAAACCTAAAACTATGCTAGAAGTGGCTGCGAAGCGTGATATAAGTCATAATCATGGCGTGTCCTCTGCCTACCTCATTTGGTAATACGGGCGTGATTGTATGTATGTATGTAATAACCAACTTAAAAAGCTTTAACACATACAACATCATGTCACCGACTTAAAATTTATAACACCCTTTAAGTCACGGGCTGCATCCTTTTCCACATTCAAATCCCCAACAGAAAAACAATTCCACATTAACAATTGAGGCATTTCCACATCTTAATGAGCAATACTAATTCGCGCTATATCCCGTTCGAGCTCTAAAGCTCTGCTGACACGATTCCATAAACAAAAGCGGAGCGGCGACAGTAATGGCGCCCATTCAGCGTCCGCAGAAAAGGTGGGAAAGGTACGGTCGGCATGAGAAACCGTTTTACTAGCTTTTATTTACACCTCTACATTTCTTCCGTGGGTGTCGTGAGAGAGAGAAACCTGTCACTATTTTGGCCACGAAACGTGGTGGTGCCGGGACTAGAATAACACATCGCCGTTTCTTCCGTGGATATCGTAAAAGGCGACTAAGGAAATAGGTTCAGATGTTTAAGGCGTCAGGCTAGCAACTTGTCACTATTATACTACCTCTTTTATCTGTTTTCAAACCTAAAATTAAGCAGAAGTGGCTGCGAAGCGTGAAATACTCATAATCATAGTTTTGTCTATGTCACGTTTCGTGGATGTCATAAGAAGCGGCTAAAGTTTAGGCGACAAGCTAGCAACCTATCACTATTATACTCAAAACTTTAAAAATTTGCTAGAAGTGGCTCTTAGTCAACCACGTAGCGTCGCAATGTCGAACGATTGCAGATGCGTATGCGCCGACTAACAGAATTTGTATACGGGACGCCTGAAAAGCGATGAAACATTTGTCTCCCCCAAAGGTCAATAATTAACATTTTCAGGACATATTTTACAGAGGTTTTCACACGCGTAGGTATACCCAACCAATTGACTGGTTAAAATATTCACGGTCAATTTCTTACCACCCTATACATATACCTACCTACCCACCATAACCTACTTCCTTAGTCACACTTAAGATTTTACGAGAAAACGAAAATAAAGTAAATAAGTACATTCATCTAATTTAATTAAAACACACCCTATCTTAAAGCATTTTTTCAGAATTTCCACGGTTGTTTCTGCAGACGCTACCCATGCAGAGCGAGGTAAAGCGAGTCCTTTTGAGCCGCATTCTTCTGGCTTAAGTGGGCTATTTTAATTTGCAGACGCTACCAGCGTTTTCGATTCGCCTGAAGTAAAAAGCAAATAATTACATTGCAAACGCTTCGCTGAGAATGTTCGCGAAGGAGCTGAATTTTATTTTGTTCAAACAATTCGTAGTTTAACTATTCTTGCTTGTTTCGAAGTTATGGAAAACAATTGCAGTATTTGTGACTTGTTTTCTTTCAGTTGTTTTTTGCTCGATCCATAGTTTCATAGCTTCACAGCTTAAGTTCTAAGTTTAGGTAGAGTATTTGATAACTATTTACTGTCTTACAAAAAAACAGTGAGTTCCGTTCGACGTATATTTTTGTCCTTATCAATGTATCAAGAAGTTAAAAGTCTTTTAAGGTTAATTGGCCGCCTACTTCGGTATGGCGGCAGAACTCTACCTCTCTCTCCCTGTGTGGTGTCGGGTTAGAACAACACCTCTCCATTTCTTCCGTGGATGTCGTAAGAGGCGACGAAGGAAATAGATTTAGGTATGCCTGAGGCGCTATTTCCTTAGTCCCCTCTTACGCCATCTACGGAAGAAACGGAGTGGTGTCAGGTTTAGGATAACAGAGGTAGGCAGAGCATACGAGACGTTAGGTAGACAAAAACATGACTATTTCACGTTTCGTAGCAACTTTTAGGATAATATGTTGGTTCAAAATTCAGAGGTATACTACCTATAGTGATAGGTTGCTAGCCTATCGCCTAAAATACACTTTAACCTTAAAATATTATGTAAATTAGGTACAGTCAAGGACTTTAATTCATGAGCCACCATGGAATCAATACCCAGTAAACGTCATAGTGACATCTTGTTAGTTATCGAAGGAAATCGTAATGACCTTTTCTTTGAAAAGATTCTATGGTGGCTCTTGAATTAAACTCAAGACCGTACTTATAGTTACATTTTCCGACAGATTCACGTAAATAATAAATAGGTCAGTATTTAATCCACAAATTACCAAACCAAACAATCGCCCGACTCGCTAACCCCCAGCCGGCACGCAAATCATAAGCGAACCGAAATAAATAATACCAAGTTTTGCAATTCAAAAATGGCCCGGGGGAATCAAATATTTCCAATAACCGAAAAAAACCTCAACAAATTCTAATAACACAGCATTGGGAGTAATATTCCAACAATTCGCAAATAAAGGAAGGGCCGGCATTTCGACTACACAATCGGTACGCGATCCGACGAGCCACAGTGCCCGTTTTACATGCAGTAGGTTAAATTTACATACATACCTACATACGTACATCACGTCTGTGTTCCCTAGTGGGGTCGGCAGAGCATACGAAACCTCACAAAGTCGAAATTATGACTATTTCGCAATTCGTAGCTGCGTTTAGATGACAGGAAGTAGTGACAGCTTGCTAGTCTATCGCCTTAAACATCCTTTAACCTATCTCCGTCACCGCTTCTTACGACATCCACTTAAGAAATGGAATTTCGGTTTAGAATCGAAACCGAAAAGACATCGGTTCAGGTTAGTTTTAGGTGATAGGCTAGCAACCTGCCACTATTATACCTGCCAACTCAGAACCTAAAAAAATATACCAGAAGAGGCCACAAAGCGTGCAACAGTCATGATTATGTATGTATTAAATCATTTGACCAGACTGTGCCATCAATGGCCACTGTGGCCAATAGCATCCCAGGAATCTGGCAATGGTCCCATATCCACTTCCCGTGTTGTGGATGTAGGACAAATTGGGTGAAATGGAACCCGGGCCACGGCCGGATTGATTTGCATCCAATGACCCGCCTTATGACGTGGGTAAAGTTGACCGTTCGCCGAGATTGCTTTCACCGAGATCAGGTTTCGCCGAATTTCTCTAGGACAAATTTAAAAATTCTGATTTAGGTGTGTGCGTTAAGTTGCGTTTATTTTCTTCGGGAAATGAAAAAATCATATAAAAAGTATTTCTAAGTTCTATAAGAAGTTAATTGTTTTGATTTAATGTACCTCTTAAGATATTGGTACTTTATATGTTAGCACCTTATACGTATAGGAAATGCCACGTTCTATCCGCCAAATTACTTTGCTTTGGCTTGAAAACCCTTTATATATTATGTACCATCGCGAACCGGGGTTGTTGAGTCACTTACCTAAGTTTGTAACTTGGTCGTGTTGTAATACTAATCCAATAGCTAACATCTAGTCGGTCACATCGGTCACTGATTACACGTCTAAATTGCGAACAGTGGCAAGTGGCTCAACAATCCCAGTTCGCAACTGTTTTCACCACTTTGGCTACGGAATCCTAAAACTGTTGCCCAGGGTGAAGAGAACTTAACAAACAAAAGAAAAACGGTTTTCTTGCCAGCGCGTTCCCGATTTGCAAACATATTGGTTGCGATGAAAATATTACCATCTACTGGAATGCCTAATGAATTGGTGTCTTGGGGCGCTAACAACGGGTTTCCGTTTGTGTGAAAATGCGTTATTGTTTTGCTATATTTATTTACCTATATCTTTCTAGAGTAGCTTGATAAAAATATACGTCACAGCTGTACTGCCAAATGGGACATGATGAGCACACAAAACGCTACACGACGCGGTATATTTTAGGCAACAGGCTAGCAACCTGTCACCATTGTACCTCGAAAATTAAAACCACAAAATATGCTGTTAGTGGACATGAAACGTGAAGTAGTTTTGTCTATGTAACTTTTTTTTTGCTCTGTCTACCCCATTTAGGAATACAGTCAATTGTATGTAAATAATATGTGTCCCCATGTGGTGCCGGGTTAGAATAGTACCTCCCCCTTTCTTCCCGTGGGTGTCGTAAGAGTCGACTCTGGGAAAGGGTTAGTGTATTGTGGGCGATGGGCTAGCAACCTGACACTGCAATATTACATGTAACCATCTGGTTAACCTGAAATTGCTAAACGTGGCACTGGATTTTTGAATTCATGTGCTCTGCCTACCCCTCTTGGGAATACAGGCGTGAGAATATGTATGTATGTATGTAATATGTATAAATAAATAACCATACCAAAATTTTCTAGTACCTTAAACTATAATAAATAAGATAAACATTCTTCTAGTAAATACACGTACTACGTAAACTATCGATAATAGGTAGATACACAGCGTTAAATTGCCGTGTGGTGCCGGGTTAGACCCCGTGTGGTGCCGGGTTAGAATAGCACCTCCCCCTTTCTTCCCGTGGGTGTCGTAAGAGTCGACTCTGGGAAAGGGTTAGTGTATTGTGGGCGATGGGCTAGCAACCTGTCACTGCAATATCACGTTTAATTATCTGGTTACCCTGAAATTGCTAAACGTGGCACTGGATTTTTGAATTCATGTGCTCTGCCTACCCCTCTTGGGAATACAGGCGTGAGGATATGTATGTATGTACAGCGTTAAATAATAACTAACGACAGAAGGTACCTTTACCGTATTTATATTCACCTACCGCCATCTATCTGTTCCTGTCGTAAACAATTACTATGTCAGTCTATCTCAAGAAAGCGTCCTAGTCGTTCCGACATCAAAATTACCCCTTTGTCTGCCGTTGAAGGCCCACTTTAAACTTTATTTGCTTACAATTAAATTTATCTCAAATTTCTTTAGTTCATTACCACGGGAAGTTGTTAATCAAACTCGGAACAAAGCTCGAAATGAAGTGTTTGCAATTAACTAAGAGTTAACCGTGAGATATTTGTTTAATCAGGGAAGGCTTGACAAGTGGGGACGATGCAGACGAAATGAGGGTTTATTTATCGGAATAAAGATAAACAAATAACGAAACAAAAAACTGTAAGAACTGTTTTATTCTCAAGACTAGATTTAAGACACTAAAAACACCCTGTTTAAAGTTCCCCATTCTTAGATCTGAAACTCACTTTTTTTTTCATCAAACCCATTTCTATGGATAAGTCTTCTAAAATGATATTGAGGTTTATAATATACATTTTTTTCTCTAAACTGAAGAGTTTGCGCGAAAGATGCTTCCGAAGTGGCACAATATATTATGTGTCCTCCCCCCTCTAATTCCTAAAATAAGAGAATGATGAAACAAAAAACAAAAATGTTATATGTATAGTGTGAGATCGAATTAGAGACCAAAAATGTAAACAAACAACTGTCAATATCAAAGTGACATTCCAGATGTAGTCAACCTTATTGTTACTAATTGATATAATTGTGCTGATTGTATTTAATTTTTTAACTACTTTTAGTTTATTGATTCATAACAATAACAACAAAAAATCCAGAGCCAGGTTTAGCAATTTCAGGGTCACCAGATGGTTAAACGTGGTATTGCAGTGACAGGTTACTAGCCCATCGCCCACAATACACTAACCCTTTCCCAGAGTCGACTCTTACGACATCCACGGGAAGAAAGGGGGAGGTGCTATTGTAACCCGACACCACACGGGTAGATACATACATATACTTATACATTATAATCAAGCCTGTGTTCCCAAATTGGGCAGGCAGAGACAAAACTATATCACACTTTGCAGCCACTTTTAGCAAAGTTTTAGGTTTGTAAAGACGGAAGAGGTAGAATAGTGACAGGTTGCTAGCCTGTCGCCTAAAGCATACTTAAACCTATTAAGTACCTTAGTTGCCTCTTACGACATCCTCGGAAGGAGAATAAAGATGATTGGCGTATAAAAGAGGGGGGTCTTTATTTCCCCAACCATAGTCAAAGTATCAAAGGTCTGACTTATTTATTCATGCATTTGTCAATACGAAACAAACAAAATTACACGCTCAACAACTTCGCCTGCAAATCAAAATGTTCATAATTGGGATCCATTTCATTGTCTACCTTTTTACTGCGTCAAACAACGTAACATCAACCATAAGGTCCACAACACACAGTTCAAAATATTTAATGCCGACAACGCCGTTTGTTAAAACCGGACTTGATTATATTGAACTTTATGGCAGATGGAAACAGGGAGCAAAATGCAGGGAATGGTTATTTGCTGAACATTCATTTACTGTAAATGAAGTTCGCTGCAGTCTTTTTAGTGAATTTCTTCTACGAGGCAGTTTACGAGGGATTTTGCTAATAGTTGAAGGTAGATTTTCTAAGTTTCGGAAGGTGTGCGAATAGGATGATAAAACTCTGTGTATTCTGTGTTGAATATCTACGTTCCATATTTCATTTTATCTACAAAAAAGTTGTAAAAATGTTGCTATAACAAGCTACTTATCTACATTGAGAAACTTGTATCATGACATGAGGTAGCATTTTTACAAATACAAAATAGTTGCTTGCATTAAAATTTCGAACATCTTAAAAGAAATAATGATAGTTCAAAGAAAAAATTTATTGTGGAATTCCATTTTGCCGCCATTTTAACCATTATTTTTTCCGTCGTATTAAATTATTACTTTTCAACTTTTCCAATATTATCGTACCTATGAATGTGGATAGAGCTAAAAATGCGACTGTACCCGATTAACAATTAAAATACTCAAGGCATTTATCATAAATGTTACGCTGTAGCAACTTTTAAGCATAATATTTAGGTTTTTAGTTCAGAGGTATAACAGTGGCAGGTTGCCAGCCTGTTCCCTAAACCCTTCCTTCCTCCACCTTTTACGACATCCACGGAAGAAATCACAAGGGCTAATTCTCAACCCGACACGACTACGTAAACAGACAAGGCTGATGTCTAATCGATCGTTATCGCAGTTAAATTTACTGTAATTACAAGCGCGGTTAGTTGCGTTCTTTAACCTCTTGTCCGGCGAGCTGTCTCGAGCCAGTCCGTGTCCGGTCGCCGGACAGTCCATTAGTCACGCGTCCGCAACCGTCTGCCGGACAAATTAACCGGACCAATCTGTTCCCGCTGATGGCTGTGATGTTTTACTGAAACTAAGCTGTCTGTGGTGTTATTCTTTAACGGAACTAACTTTACTCCGTTTGATATAATAGCCCTTACAGACGACCAAATCTGGTTTGGTCCGAATCACGAACTTGGTTGGCTCCAAACCAAATTTGGTCGTCTGTTCAGCGGTTGGCCGAACATATGACGTCAAATATTCGGCCAAAAGCTGAACAGACGACCAAATTTGGTTTGGAGCCAACCAAGTTCGTGGTTCGGACCAAACCAGATTTGGTCGTCTGTTAGGGGTTTAACAATACAATTTTTAATGGTAAAATTCTCGCATATTTTACAAGCTTTTATTTAACTTCAAATTTGTACGTATCTATGTACCTATGTTTGTATGTTTTCAAATGTTGCAAGGAAGATGTGAACCACTTACTAGATCGATTGAGCTGAAATTTTGTGCACTTGTGTAAATCGGATGACAGTACAATATTC
Organism: Adoxophyes honmai; assembly: GCA_005406045.1. NCBI lineage: Eukaryota > Metazoa > Arthropoda > Insecta > Lepidoptera > Tortricidae > Adoxophyes > Adoxophyes honmai. The sequence continues at coordinate 59,584 of BHDV01039564.1, read as the reverse complement.
CGGTTGGTCTTCAGGTGGCCCAGCCGGGACTGTCTCTGATGGAGGGAACTCTTCAACGGTTGGTCTGATTGACTTGAAATCTGGTGCACATAATCTAGGATGGATGACGATGAACTACAGTTAGCAAAAAGTACAGTCAACAAAAAAAAAACTTGCTTCATAAATATTTGTTAATTTTTTTTAATTAACTACAAGAGTATGTAAGCAAATCTATAAGGGAAATGTGTTAGGGCAAGTCGGTTGATGTCGAATTACGAGTATGCTAGTTTATGTAATGGTTTGCCCCTTTTCGTTGCTGTGCCCTTGCAGGGCGTCAAATCTATACCTAGTGTACAGTTCCACCTAAAATGTAATGTGATACAATAAATACTCTGGACTTTAACTTTGAAGGGTCAATGTATTTAATCACTTAGATCCGTATAGTCTCTACGATATCCACCTTACACTCCTTGAACAAAGTTTTAACTTTCCATAGACGAACACTATCCAGCTCCGCAGTATAAAGCCGTATAAAGTTAAGCGGCATCAGATTCCCCTGACGGGCCCTTTGTCCGTACCTGAATATTGGAAATACTTGCCTCCGCCGCATTTGCGGGCAAACATGTATTGAATTTAGAAGATATGACCCTTTTGTTAGCCTCTGTTATAGTAGCTTGCGGTCGATTTGTGAGGTATTTTGTTTAAATTTGTGTTTAGAATGCGTTTTAAAGACCATTTTTTGCGGGTAGTAGGTCAACTTAGGGTGGGCATAGACGGACCGCATGTTGAATTCGAGACCGACTGCTTTAGAGCAGTGTTGAAGTGGTACATATTTTTCTCCGATTTTAGTGATTTTTGGGTATATTTGTATGTATTTTTCCATAAATCTATTCAGAATCAATATCACAATATCGGAAGTAATGTGTCCCAAAATCACTTTTTACTTTTCAGACGTTAATGTTGACCGCAACAAAACTAATTCCCACGGTTTATAAATTCTTCATTTCCAACTCCTCCCATATGTTTCCCGTCGCAAACTAACTATACGTCGTGTAGGAGAAAGGGTTGAACAAAATGCTTTACATGTAGCAATAAATTAATAGCAAAGACACGCGGCGCTCAGTTAAATCATGTCGGCGACACGAGGAAATGAGGTCGTAATTTTCTTTGCGACATCCCACCGATTTGAGGTCGCGCCCTGGCGTGTTTATATACCCTTTGTTTGAGGGCATGTAGCAGAAATAACGTTCGCTTATCTCTTTATTTTTATTTACAAGACGTCTTGATTTTAGAGCTTTGTTTTCTGGAGAATCAATCTTTGAAGTGTTCTAGTATTTCTGAGCAGAATGTGTGGGTTTAGATGAACACTTCACCATTTTTTCCTTAGATGTTGTTCAATCAAGGACTTTAAAACATGAGCCACCATGGAATCAATTCACACAATACGTCATAGTGACATATCATTAATTATCAAGGGAAATCGTAGTGACTTTTTCTTTGAAAAGGTTCTATGGTGGTTCATAAATTTAAGTCCTTGACCGTAGGAGGCGACTACAGAAATTGGGTTAGGGTTAGGGGCAGCGCTGACGACAGACTTTTTGCGCGTCGTGTGCGTTACTGCATATAATTGCATTGGTTCTATTTTCACAGACTAAGAAGTCTGTCGTCTGCGCAGGGTCTTAAGAGGAAATGGAGCGGTCATATTTTGTATGGAAACGTAGTCCCCTGATTCCTCCTTGGATATTACCCGTAGAACAATGTTTTTTTAAATCAACAATCTAATGATATATTAGCATGTTCCTATGTTTTCCTTTTTTTCTTTATTGAATTATTAAAAGAGATATTAACCTTAAAAAACATGAAAAATTGGCAAGTTTTTTCCCTTGTGTTCAAACCTCTAGAAACCAATTTTAACACAATTATATCAAAATATAAGAACATAGAAACACAGTTATGACATTTTTTTAAAATTTCATGGAAAAACATATTTAATCGGTTAAGTTTTGGAGAAGAAATCAGGGGACTACGAAACGTTGTTTTTGAATAATTTTCATAGGTATTTTCGGACCGAGCTGTAGTTGTTCTTATCGCACTCGAAGTCGTCTGGGCAGGTCACGGCGCGACAGCAATAGATTTAGCAAATACCTATTTTTCAATTCCTTCGACCGGCATATTTCCTCTTAAGGTATGTTTTAGGCGACAAGTTAGCACCCTATCACTAAGGGGCAGAGTTGATATCCAACCTCCAGAGAGGACCAAAAAAAGAAGACTGATCTTACTTTTGCAACAAGAATTTGTACCTGATCGATTATAGAGACCTAGCTATCGAAGACTGTGAGAGAATCGACCGAACCTCCTTTATAAGTATGCTCATTGGGAAGGAAAACACTGTGTTTACTCGCTAATTTTCCTACAAACGACCTTATTCAGGAAATATTTGAGCTATCCTAAACACACAAGGCTTCGGCTCAGTTTCTTGTTCTTCAGAGACGTGAGGCTCATTTGATATTAGAATTAAAATAGTTATAATGTAACTAAATAAGTGAAAAAATCTTTAACTGCATACAACACATACCTACACAATAAATATCCAAAAAATAGATGTTGCATTGGATTTTGGCTGAACTACATGCTACCGATTGAGGTAATTCGTACGAGAGACTTACTATCTGTCACTTTTTAACGTCTTTAGTTAGACAGTGACAAGTACAATCTATCACACGCGCATCTATACTCGCGACTTGTGGTGTTAAGAGGATAGGAGTCGTACCACTTCTCCATACAAACGTAGTCCCCTTTTTTCTCCGTGAATAGGTAATGACATTTTAGAGCAAAATTTTTTTTTATTAAATTTGTATCTGTTGTGGCTATGCCCATATGATTTGCTTTTATCGATTTTCCAAATAAGAAAAAAATAAAAAAATTGAAAAGTCATTCACGGAGAAAATAGGGGACTACGTTTGTATGGAGAAGTGACGCGACTCCTATCCTCTTAAGCCGGCTGGTTTTCAGCTTGCACGCGTCCCGCAGCTGATTGAGAGTACTTTTTTTGTAACTATGGACTATGGATAAAATAGTAATCACACTCGATGTCTACGTGGTATCTATGTATTAGGTTTAGAACAATACCTATCTATTTCAAAATCATGATATTCGACGCTTCTTAACCATTTCTAGCATATTTTCAGGGTTTAGGTCGCCCAAAGGATTTCTTAACCTATTTCCTTTGAGGACGTACGAGGTGTTTAAACCTATGCAAAAAATATGCTAAAACCGGCCTTCACCTCATTTGACAATGTAAAAAGTCACCAAATTACCTAAACAAGGCACTTGCGGCATTTTAAGCGCGCACATTAAAACATAATGCGTCGAAAAAGCAATTACGCGAGATGAGTTTAGGATAAAAATAAATTAAAAAACAGCGGTTCAGTATTTCACATACGAGTGGAACAAAGATAACAGTTTATTGGGTTTCCCATTTGGCATAGATATTGTTATGAAAAATGGTTGTACCTTTTTTTTATAATTAAATCACGTTGCCGTTGGCAGAGATCGGGTTGGTGAAACATGAAACGCGTAAATCGTTATCTCGCAAACGAAATGCGGCTTTTACATGTGTTCCAGATTAAAAATGTTTGGGGACTCTTTTGTGATACAAGTTTAAAAATACAAGGTTTTTTTGTTGAGATGGCATCGTTTTAAAGCATTATTCGTTCGTCATCGTGCGCAGGTGGTGTTGGGATAGAATCACACTTCTCTGTATCTTCTGTGGCTGTCGTAAGAGGCGACTAAGGAAGTAGGTTAAGGTACGCTTTAGGCGACAGTTTAGCAACCTGTCACTGTTATACCTCTTTCATCTATTACACACACATCCTCACGCCCGTGGGAATAGAGGGGTAGGCAGAGCACATGAATTCAAAAATCCAGTGCCACGTTAGCAACGTTTAGTCTGTTTTCATAATTAAGGTTTCGTAATTGACTACCAAAAAAGAAATATTTTTCTTGTTTCGTAGTTAATTACTAAACAAGAATTTGTTTTCCGTTTTCGTAATCGAGTATTTTTTCTTCTTTCGTTATTAATTACCAAACAAGAATTTTACTGCACTAAGGAACTAGTGGGTTCTTACTTTTTTAAAGTATAAAGAATTGATATTTGAAATCTATTCATAATGTGACTAAGAAAAAGGAGAGTGTGATGCACTTAAAATACATACACACGTATTCTCACGCCTGTATTCCCAAGAGGGGTAGGCAGAACACATGAATTCAAAAATCCAGTGCCACGTTTAGCAATATCAGGGTAACCAGATGGTTAAACGTGATATTGCAGTCACAGGTTGGTAGCCCATCGCCCACAATACACTACCCTTTCCCAGAGTCGACTCTTACAACACCCACGGGAAGAAAGGGGGAGGTGCTATTCTAACCCGGCTTCACACGGGGCCAACAATATAATAATATAAAACATATTTATCACAGTACCGTAGTATACAAGGTGGTCGGAAAATAACCGTAAATATTTCAACCAGTAGTCAGGCATACGCGTCTGAAAACCGCTGCAAAACATTTCCTTTAAATTAATAAATTTTTATTTAACAAATACATATGTACAGAACAAAAACAATTAAAATTATATACAACTAACTTAAAAACTAAACTTAAATATAAAATATATTTAAAAATGGGCACCCCCGAGGCATGGTTCCAAAGACGCTGGCAGCGTTTCCTCGCTGTATCGCAATGCTGATGCGTTGAGCGAGGAAGCTGTCAGCTCTTCGGTCTCCGGTTGCATCAACCAGCCGCTTGGAGAGCTCTTTCATTAAGTTGGTGGCGCTGGGACCCCACGGACCTAAGGTCTCGACTCGACCCCGAATGGTAAGAAAAGGTCCTTTTAAATTTTTATTATTGACCTTGTGGAAGACAATTGTTTAATCGCTTTTTAGGTCATTGCGCCCTGTGTTTTACCTTGCAAGTCCTATTAGTCGGAGCGTACGCAGATGCAATCTTTCGACATTGCAAGGCTATGCAGTTGACTTAGAGCCGAAGTACGAAAGACTGGCCCATATTTTCCGATTTTGTTTTTGTTTGTCATAAAAATACCGGGATAAAAGGCCCCCCCTGTATAAAGACAATAGTGTTACGACAGAAGACGCAGCATTCAACTCGTAGATAGACAGTAGCTTTTATATTTTTTTGTAATTATCTACTTACTCTTTTTCCTAAAGCAAAAGAACTCGAAATTAGTTAGTAGATTCGTAAACATCATACTAGTATAGTCCATTGCCACTGTGCTAGCTTAGCTGTTTAACAGTAGCGTTTGTTTAAGATAGCGATTTTTGGGCTTTGGGCAGAATACTTAGTTCCTTCAATAGTCGCCCTATCGAATAGTATCACCCCACATCTTAATTCTGGTCATAGTTGAAAAAGTCATGAGTATTTAGAAAAATATACAATGTATTACGTTACAAGTTACAACATTCTATATCTACAGGGTTACAGGTTAAGTCGACCTAAATCCTTTAAGAGGTGATAGTTTCCATCATTTCTGACTGATTTGACTATGGAACCCCATACCCCAAACTTAACCGATTTCAAGTTATGGGACTTTGAAGATTTTTTATAAAAAATCCAGATTTTTTGTCTATTGTCCCCTTTTTTTTGTATTTTGTACCTCTAATGTTTTTGTTTTTGTATTTTTTGTGTAGCACATTAGTTGTTCCATTATTTTAAACACAAAAACTGCAAGTAACTGTATCAACTGAGTCGTATTAGACGACTAATTGTTAAAAAAAGAAATAAAATTGAGTAAAGTTTTTTTTTCTTTGTGAGATATTTAAAAAAAAATCCATGACAGTTGTGCTGCAGATGTGCTTCAAAATATCTACGGTTCTTCAGCTTTCTGATTAGGTATAACATGTTAGGGTATTATTAGATTTTTTTAACAAAAACACTGATGAAATGCTACCAGGTAGTAGGTCAGTCCAGAGGAAACAGTCCAGAAAAACAAGCAAAGTCGAGTAAAAAACGAAGAGCACCGAGTATCGCATCTACCACGGACGAATCGCGTAAGCAGACTAACTAACCAATAACAACAAAATGGCGTTTCAATTTTCAAATCACTTGTCTCTCTTGCACCCGTTTACATTGTATGATATCCCGCTCGCACGCGACGCGACGCGCTACCCATTGCAGGACAATAGGCGCTGCGAGCAACTTTACGAAATACCGTCATTTTTGTTATTACCTGGGAGTCTTTCATCGATGTTTTTTCCAAGAATTCTAATAATACCCTAGCAAATTATACCTTATCGGAAAGCTGAAGAACCGTAGATATTTTGAAGCACATCTGCAGCACAACTGTCATGGATTTTTTTTTAAATATCTCACAAAGAAAAAAAAACTTTACTCAATTTTATTTCTTTTTTTAACAATTAGTCGTCTAATACGACTCAGTTGATACAGTTACTTGCAGTTTTTGTGTTTAAAATAATGGAACAACTAATGTGCTACACAAAAAATACAAAAACAAAAACATTAGAGGTACAAAATACAAAAAAAGGGGACAATAGACAAAAAATCTGGATTTTTTATAAAAAATCTTCAAAGTCCCATAACTTGAAATCGGTTAAGTTTGGGGTATGGGGTTTCATAGTCAAATCAGTCAGAAATGATGGAAACTATCACCTCTTAACGGATTTAGGTCGACTTAACCTGTAACCCTGTATAAGGAATCAAAAATTCTTCAACATCCCTGCTTTTATTTTGCTGGATAGATACTTACAAAATAATCAGATTTCGATTCAAATACATAACTAAAATTACCAGAGAAATAAAAATATCAGAACGTTGTCAGCAATGGATATAAGTTTTGTAAGAGATTTTTTAATTGATAATTTCTTTAGGATTACTCTTTAACCTTTTTACATATTTATCTTTCATCATAATTACGAGAAAATATTATTTTGTTGTTAATTACGAAACTCAATTACGAAAACAATAAAATAATTCTTATTTGATAATTAATTATGAAACAGGAAGAAATATTCCTTTTTTGAAGTAAATTCATTACGAACACAGAAATAAAAATCTTTTTTCGTAGTTAATTACGAAACTCGATTACGAAAACGGAAAATAAATTCTTGTTTGGTAATTAACTACGAAACGAGAACAATATTTCTTTATTGGTAGTCAATTACGAAACCTTAATTATGAAAACGGACTAAACGGTTAGCAATTTCAGGGTAATCAGATGGTAAAACATGATATTGTAGCGACAGGTTGCTAACCCATCGCCTACAATACACTAACCCTCTCCCAGAGTTGCCTCTTACGACACCCACGGGAAGAAAGGGAGAAGTGCTATTCTAACCAGATAAACATACATATTTAATCTGGATAAATGACTTATTTAATACCCACTAAAGAGTACTCACATGTTTTACAACACTCAATTTCACACCCTTATTTAAGTTCTTCTAATGATGAATAAGTGTCAAATACTAGTGCGTGACAACTTAAAATGACTTAAAATTACTTTACGTCGCGTTTTGCTCGAGAGTAAAGATTGAATTATCCCAAGACTATTTTTTTCTCGTCTGGATAAAGGAATCAGTAAAGTTGTAAGGTAAGTTATAAACGAACAAACAAAGCAAGCAGGTAAGTATTAGCTTTAATGTTTCTCATTCGACTAGTCACAGCAAAGCACAGTAGGCACTTAATTGGTTAACTTCTCTCAACTTTACTCAAAAGGTCATATTTACAATTAAAAGTAATACTTACGATAAGTAAATATTCGCTCATCATGAAACACAACCACGTTGCCTACTTAATTGTTGTAACCTAATTTACCCTAATTTAAAGTCCCCATTATTAATATCGAACAAAATTAATATCCTGTCTAAACTACTGTGACTCATTTTGTAAATTTTACGCTCCTCCACATAAACTCCTCATTTTCTAAACTAGAGTTTGACGGCAGCGTTCCCGCGTAATTAAACGTCAACGGCCATTTTGAAAACAAACATGGCGGCTGCAACGAGGCGGGAATGTGTTAATATTTCAACGTTTTATGGGAGACATAAAACTTTCGAGGCAAAATTAAAGTTGACAAAGGATCTTGGCGAGGCTGAAGATAGCCATCGTAATCGGGTTTAACACTATGTTTACGAGTGAAGCTTTAAATTTATGATTCTTGCATGATTTTACGTGTTTTTAAGCTTTTTAAACTCCCGCTCGTACGAGGGATACGCATGTTGAGTTGGTAATATTTAAGTACAAGTTATTTATTTCTCCAAAGTTTTACATTTGAATTTAAGTTATAAAAGACAAGCGGATAAATTTTTACTTATTCCATCCGATTAATTATTATCCGACTATTACTACTAATAGTTCATCCGACAATTATTGGTGTTAATATTAAGTCCGTACAGAGGGTCAATTCTTGAACATGTTTAGGTGTAACAATATTTCTATCTCTTTCTACCATTACCTGCTTCAGAGCGTACCTTTACCTAAACTGCGGTGTGGATTTTCTCTGCTACTGCCTACTATACATAAGAATACTGTAAATACTTACTGTTATATTGTTAAGGCATTACGTCATTGTTCTGTGTTTAATAAGCTAAACCGACTACAGATTAGATTTTAGGTTAGAGTTTAGTTTCTTCAGCCTTGTAGTCGCAGAACAAAATAAATTTACGACGCAATAAGTTTTGTTCATTAGTCGTCGCTTACGACATCCACGGAAGAAATGGAGAGGTGTTATTCTATTCCGATACCACGCGGTAGTTTAAAATAACGTTCAGCTATTTTCGCCTTTCACCAACAGCAAAATGTTGAAGACTAGATTCATAATATTATCAAGGAAATATCATAATAGTAGCTATTTCCTGTGTCCTCCACAACGTCAGATTTGAGCCGGCTTTGGTAAAGTCAAGCTTCCGTGTTCGATAAGAAATTGACCAGTGGTCCAAGCGTTATCCAGTTGCCACTGATTCCAATTTTCAGGGCAAATGATGCGTTAAATTTGGAAAATAATCTTCACTCAAAGGGGTTCTCCTTAATCCTAAAGATCCTGGGATCTTATTCTCGAGGTTTTCCTTATCAATCGTTATAAATGCAAGACCAATTAATATCGTAGCTGTCCCATGACGCTGGGCTGCAAAAGGATTATCTCTTTAATAAAGAACTACGCTTTTATTGGGTTTCCCTCCGTTAGAAGGAAAACTTTCATCCTAATTTCATTGACCCTAATTTTATTGAACCGAAAATAAGCAACGAGAGTTTTTTCATTAATCTTAATTAATGAATAACCTTTATTTAGACTACATCACGCCTGTTTTTTTCAATGGGGTAGGCAAAGCATACAAACCCTACATATGTAAAATATACCATAACCTATTTATTTCCTTAGACGCCTTTTACGACACACACGGAAGAATTGGAAAGTTGTTATTCTAAACCCAAAACCAACCGACTAATAATACAATACCCACCAAATCCTAAAACATAACTTTTGTACCTATTATGAACCTAATTATGCCATTAATGGATATAAGGGTTGAGAAAGTATTGGATTGTTAGGATTAAACACTATCAACGGTATTAAAATTTGGTGAAATGGCATTAGTACAATAACAAATATAAGCTAACGTTTATATTAGCCCTTACGTTATTAGGTCAAGTGAGGGGAGGGGTACCCTTTTATTGATATCGGATCAGGTAACGATCTTGAAATCGATTCTAATGAAGTTCGAATGTCGTTGTGTCATTTGCGCTGAATTCTAAAATGTTTAACCACGATTGAAGTCGTTTAACCTGCAAAATCACGTACCGTAAAACGAGGTGAGTAAGGATTGTGTGAGCAGTTGGGTTATGAATGGGGAGATACGATAAAGGGGTGATAACTGTATGGATAAATCCAGTACTTTATTTCCCTGGTTGCCATGGTAACTTATTTTCTGGAATACCTACAATCCACAGTAAATTCGGAGATTGTTACTGTTGTTAACGCACTGGTTTGTGGTACATCCTGAGAATAAAACATGACCTATGTAACAACCTCTTTCTATGCAACTCTATCACAGCTGACTCCTGACTTACGGGACAGAAAAACGACCCAAAGTGTAAATTGGCCCGAATGATATATTTAAAAAGGCGTCTAATAATTTACTAAATTCATCTTAGTATGAAATCCCATATCACCCCAAACTATGCATGCTCTTAGAGTTAGTTATGAAACAATGGCCTAAACTAAAAATACAATCAACTGGAGCATTAATCAATAAAACTAAGTTTGCAAACAACCCAAAGAGTAAATTGGCCCCAATAATACATTCGTAAAAAGCGTCAATCTGATAATTTACTAGATTCATCTTAGTATGAAATCCCATTTCACCCCAAACTTTGCTCTTAAAGTTAGTTATGAAACAATGGTCTAAACTCATCAAAAAAGTAAAGCATTAATCAATAAAACTAAGTTGCACTAGTTGAGATTTGAGTTACAGTTTTGTCCCCACTCACCCCGTGTTGCTGTAATTAGATGCGCATTGAAGTCACAACTGACTTTGGCACTTGGTGCATGACCCAACACCGCCTTAATAACAGCATCAAGGCGCATGCATAATGCATGTGCCACCGCACCGCCGGCAAATGGCGCGCGATTGTTCCCGCGTTTTAATTATCGATACCGATTCACGCCACCGAGCAAACCGACCCATTACTCCACAATGACCCGAATATTCCCCCATCCAATCCACAAAGACCTAATTAGCAACGGTAAAAGAAAGCGATTTCTCCACCAGTCATGAATATTAAAACCCGTCATTAGGCATTTTCGTAAGTTCGTTTGCATTGACACGCGGGGCACGCGCGAGATACAATGACACCTCCTAATCGGCATCCGTGACACAACCGATGATCCTCGCTTTAAGGGGCCAATGTCGTGGCCCACTCGGCCAGAATATCGATTATGAAGGAGAGGTGACACATCCGGAATAAACGGAAACTTGGGAAAAAAACACCGCGATAGGAATATGTATATAAGCGGTGCGGTGTGGTCACAGCATCATTCGAGTGAAGTCAGTCGAAGGAGAAACAGTAAAATGAAATTCGCTTGTGTGCTTTTGTTGGCTGCGTTTGCAGTGGCTGAGCCTCCTGCGTATAGAAACGCGAGGTTCACATTCCAGAGACAAGAAAGCGAAAGAGAACCGACTACAGCGAGAAACGAGGAAGCACCCTACGCGGCTGCTGGTTACAGACCTTCAAAAGAATTCAAGCTCCCATCTCGCCAAGAAGTAGCTCCTCCGGCTACTTCATACGGCATCCCTTCAGACAGCTATGCCGTTCCTCTGCACACCTACTCCGCGCCAGAATCGGAGTACGGTGTTCCTCGGAAAGCCGGTCGTGAAGAACCAGAGAAGGAAGAGAAAGAAGGCAAAGGCGAGGAAGAAGGCGAAGTGGAAAACCTGAAGGTTGAAGGAGGGGAAAAGAAGGGGAAGTTTGAGGAGGAACCTAAAGAGTCTGAAGTTGTGAACGCTCGTGGAGCGTACTACGTGCTGTTGCCTGATCTTCAGCTCCAGCGTGTGCAGTTCCAAACCCAGAACGACCTTCGCAACATGGCTTATACTGCCCGTCTGCAGTACAGGAACGAAGATCGTGCCCCAGTTTACGTGTATTCCGCTGTTCCTCAATACCAAAACGCTGCTTACGTCCAACTGTACTGAGTTACCAAAAACGTCTGTGTCCTTCTACTTGTATAAGTTGTTCTGAGATTATAAAGGAGACTGATTATTTTTGGGTTTTATTTTACATCGGCTATTGTACGAAAAATGTAATTTATCAGCAACATTAAACGTACCTCGGATGTTATACAATCGAGTCTAAACAAAGCGTTTTGTTTTATTTCTCACGAAACTCCTTATCTGTTTTGTTGCGAAATTATTTTAGGTGCTTTTCCGAGTTTTTACCTAATTGCTCGTTATGTTTGTTGCTTTTTCACAATGTTGTTTGTTATTGGTTGATTTACATTTGAATGAACTTTGGTCGTTTCTGCGTTCTATTCTTTCTTGCGCTACTTTTGCTGTTATGAAACATTTCTTTAAATAAATAGTGGTTCACTTACCACGTTACGTATGATATTGAAACAAAGCATTATGAAGTGCTGCGTACGCTCACAGCATGACAAAAACTGAACACTGGAACCGAATGTATAAAACGTACTATGAATGTCTAGTCTAACCTTTACGTTTTATTTAAAAGCTGATATTATAAAATCCTCAAAACTGAAACTAATCAGAATTTTACGCAAGAAAACTAATCTAGCCTCTTTTATTTCGATGAATATTTTATGAAAAGTTGAGGCTAGTTGACTGGAAAAATAGGACGATCTGTAATTCGATTGTAGGTAAGAGCATGCTTTAGGCGAGTGGCTAGCAACCAGTCTCTATAATACCTTTTTTATATGACTTTGAACCAAAAATTGTGTCAAAAGTGGTGAAACATGAAATAGTCATGGTTTTCTCGACGTCACGCACGTTTCATGTGCCCATTTAACTTTATGCCGATGTCACATGGGGCAACAGGCAACACACAGGCAGAGTACACGAATTGCTACATAGACAAAACCGTTTATGTTTCACGTTTACTGGCCACTTCTAGCATATTTTTTTTATTAAATTGGCAGCTAAGATAGTGACAGGTTGCTTATCGCCTAAAACATACCTTAATTTTAGTCACCTTTTACGATACCCACGGAAGAAATGGAGAAGTTTTATTCTAAACCCGACAGAGAAACCTGTATATTAATGCCTTTTATTATGTAACAGCGAAATAAATAACTAATATCGAACTGCCTCGTATTTCAATTAAGCCATCGACTATTCATTGAACCGACTGTCTATTAATTCATGTTATCTCATAATTTGGGAACTTCTCTTCCTTTGTCCGTATTAGGGCATTGTTGACTGAACAATGATCGGACTTAGAACCCTGTGGTACTGTATAGAGTACACAGGGATGTCATGGACTCGAAGAGCTTCACAATTGAAACCGAAACTGACAGATACCGGAAATACAAATCACTGCTTGAAGCCACAAATGAGTTAGGCAAAGCACACAAAACGTCACAAAAAAGCCTTGTGTAGGTATTTCATTTTTAGGGTTTCGTACCCAAAAGGTGAAAACGGGACCCGGGTTGTCCAGCGTCCGTCTGTCACCGGGCTGTATCTCACGAAGTCTGCTAGCTGGACTGTTGAATTTTTCACAGAATTTGTATTTCTATTGCCGCTATAACAAAAAATTAAAAATAAAATAATAAATCTTACATACATACATACATACCGTCACGCCTCTTTACCACAGGGGTAGGCAGAGACCACTTTGTTCCACTTGCTACGATCCTGACATACCTCTTTTGCTTCATCCACGTTCATTAGTTTCTTCATACATGCTCGTCGATTTCGGGTACTCTTGACCTGACGTGTTTCTAAAACGTCCGCGATTTGGTCACGGAACGTCCGTCTAGGTCTTCCCCTCCCAACACATCCATTCACACTTCCAGCATAGATCTGTTTAGTCAATCTTCTTTCATCCATCCTCTCTACGTGACCAAACCAGCTAAGCATACTTCTTTCTATTCTAGTCACTATATCTACTTTCACACCAGCTCGTTCCCTTATCACACAATTTCTAATTCTTTCTTTCAGTGATACACCTTCTATACTTCTTAACGCTCTCATTTCTACCTAAATAAATAAATCTTAAATCGCATATTATACCTACCGTTCATTTACCTAGTCAACGGTACGAATCCTTCGTATGCGAGTCAGACTCGCACTCAATCCGTCTTTACGAAACAATTTTTCTAACCAACCGGTATCGCATGTCCGATACCGGTATCTGGTATCGGTACCTGAAATTTCAAATCCATGACATCCCTGTATCACAATACCGGTTAGCACACAACGCTCTGTAAACTACATCAATCACTATTGAGGTATGTATGATCAATCTTAATAGTCCTTCATGAATATAGAGGGTGTCGCTTGATGTATGGATTGTTGTTCAATCATTAAATTAATTGTGTCTAGGCTAGGATCGGGAATATGACACCTGCTTGTTAACAATTGTGATTGTTGATAATACTATAGTATTCAGTAACAGTCGTACCCTATGTTCGGAGAGATGATGTACTTGTACCTATATTGTCTATGTTTTGTCATGCAAGAAGAAATTGAACTTGCAGTTCCAAATTTATGACAAAAGCAGGGTCAATATGCATTATACTAGGTTTTAGAAAAGTACACAATGTGACGTCAAATTTTATCTCTTTATAAGTTACTTTTTACCCGAGACACAAAGTGGCCGGAAATTTACCGTAAATATTTTGACCAGGGGTCGGGTATACGTGTCTGAAAATATTTGTATACTAGCTGTTCCCGCGACTCCGTCCGCGTGGAATAGTGAAAATTTTCCCCCGTTTTTTCCACATTTTCCACTGTTTCTTCGGTTCTATTGGTCGCAGCGTGATGTTATATAGCCTAAAGCCTTCCTCGATAAATGGTCTATCTAACAAAAAAAGATTTTTTTAATTCGCACCAGTAGTTCCTGAGATTAGCGCGTTCAAACAAACAAACAAACAAACAAACAAACAAACAAACTCTTCAGCTTTATTATATTAAGTATAGATTTAATTTAATATTTAAATATTCGTGATCATGATTGACTCAGGTAATTGCGCCTGTATTTTTGTATGTAGGCACTATCGTACAAATTTATTTGAGAACGTTGTCACAATAAACGTTACCATAATTTCCTTTGTCATGAAACGCAATTCACTATAACTTAACCGTCAATAGGTTCTATGGTGGTTTGGGAATTAATTAGATAGATGCACGTAATCGGCGTCCGAGTGTCTACTTCTCCCCGAATTTCTAAACCCATTTTAAAAGAATCTTATCTATACATACATACATAACCGTCACGCCTTATTCCCTGCGGGGTAGGCAGAGACAACAGAGCGCCAATCGCTTCTATTCTGACTTACTTCTCTCGCTACACTCACATTCATAACTCTCGTCTCTCGTCGAATCTTATCTCAAATCAGAAAAAGGGTCAGCAAATACAAACCCCGACATATTCCATTACACCACAACTTTATCAACCTATTGGAAAAATCTATTTACGTACTCCGTATACAAAAACGTATTTACATACCCCTTCTTTAGCCTGAACAAACCGGACCTTCCCTGGACTTCTTTATTCGGTTTGTGCCTTGACGCTTGACATACACAATTTCCTGCAATGCAACGGGTCCGGATTGCTTATCCTGCTTGTTTTTCATAGTATTTGCAAAGGACGGAAATAGTCGAAACGATTGAAATCGAACGGGGATTTACAAATTCTGGTCGGACAAGTAGTGATGTGCTATGCTTGAATTTAGTACCCATCCGCCACGAACATTGAACATCGGCTCGGCTTATTTTGGCTTCGTAGCGCGTTGTTTCGTTCTAATTTACTTGATTGTTCTTTGTGGTGTCGGGATAGAATAACACTTCTCCATTTCTGTCGTGGATGTCGTAAGAAGCAACTAAGTAAACAGATTTAGGTATGCTTACTTCCGAGCTTTAAAGTATAACTGGTTCCTATTTTGGTTCATGTACTATGTTTTAATATTTTTAAATATTTTTTTCGTATTTTTATCGTTTTCAGTGCGAGTGATAGTATTTGAGTTCATTCATGTATATTTTAAAAGTAAAGTATACAAATGAGCAGACAAAATCAAATAGAGAGATCTTTCTCTGGGGTATTAAGTCCACAGACAGAACGTTGGATGTTGTATTTATACAAACGATTAATTGCGATGTAGAACACTATTTGACAGTTAATGACGTAGATGACGATTGCAGAAGTTCTTCTGCTCAACGATAGGTGGCACTAGAGAGTCGATATATGAAGGAATCGGGTATCTGTTCTCAGTTGACTAGTACATCACTATTCGAAGTAAACACTATTGTACCACGGCCGAGTGCTCCTAACATACTCCAAGTACGTCTGTACGGTTAATAGACGTACCAGTATCATGAATTGAGTATAGTGACAGTACTCGGTTACGACGGCGCAAACGTTTGTATGAAGAATTTGACAGCGCCGCTAGCGTCATCTGTAGGATGAAAAATCGGTCGTCGGAGGGTGAATTATCTATAGAGTCTGTGGGAAAACATCCAGAAATAAAAGTAAAAGATACACTATTTATTTTACACTACACATTATTTATATATACATTTTTTTGCTAAAAAATGTGGAACGCAACGTCACGCAAGCGAGCCTAAGCAAAAGAGGGCACGAGCACCCGTGATAGCTGTCAGCTCTGGTGTCTGGTCCCAGCTCTGCCGGAAACCGGAAGCCAACATAAATACTTATTAAAAATATTAACAAGATCAACGCTTGTCTAGAATACCCCCTCTCCATCCAATCCAACAGGATACGGCAGAATTTTCGTTAAAAAATCTAATTAAAAAGCTTCGTGTCTCACCCAGATATGTAATTGAAGTCCTTAGATAACATTATTTAAAGTATTTAGTTTTCGTCTGTAATCAAATCTTGCAAGTTAAATTTAATCCACTTCTCGGTAACCGGCTGAGCTGAAATTGTGTATTTATGTAAATGTGGTGCCGGGTTAGAATAGCACCTCCCCTTTTCTTCCCGTGGGTGTCGTAAGAGTCGACTCTGGGAAAGGGTTAGTGTATTGTGGGCGATGGGCTAGCAACCTGTCATTGCAATATCACGTTTAACCATCTGGTTACCCTGAAATTGCTAAACGTGGCACTTGATTTTTGAATTCATGTGCTCTGCCTGCCCCTCTTGGGAATACAGGCGTGAGAATATGTATGTATGATGTATGTAAGTCGGAAGATGAACGAAATTGGCAGTAGAATTCTGGCCTACCTGTTAGTACCGTCGGTGGTGGAGGGAACTCTTCAATGGTTAGTACGATTGACTTGAAATTAGGTACACATAATCTAAATAAGATGACAATGAAATACAGTTGGCAAGGGATACCGTCAAAAAACAAAGCTTGTGTCTCGAATGAAGTATTGATTTGTTAGGTTATTCCTACTCTAAAATGGTTGGGTCTTTTTTTGTCCACATATCTTGTGAATATATTTCCCCAAAAACATAGAAAAAAGATAACAAACTAGAGTTTTTGTAGGAAAATTATATTTTAAGGGTACGCTGAACTTGATGAAAGGTAAATAAAGGTCAGCCGATTTTGTTTGCTTGTGATTCTAGGCGGAAAGTGTTGTACGCATTTATGAAACTAAACACGTGAATTTGTTCGGACATGTACAAAAACAAGCATTGTTACGAACTTTTAAAGCCCTAACAGACGACCAAATTTGGTTTGGTCCGAACCACGAACTTGGTTGGCTCTAAACCAAACAACCGAACAAAATGTTCGGCCAACCGCTAAACACACGTTTGAATTTGGTCCGACCAAACCAAATTTGGTCGTCTGTTAGGGCTTTTAGATTGACACCTTTGCATTTATTCCGTGGATGTTGTAAGAAGCGATCAAGGAAAAAGGTTTAGGTATGCTAGAAACCTGCCTCTGTTTGTTAATCTATGAAGATTATTAGATAAGTATAATACCAGGATACCAAACCAGGAGGTTTGTCTGTGTAAGGTTTTGTGTGCTCTGCCTCCCCATTTGGAAATACTGGAGTGAAATATGCAAGTATAGTAATGTCAAAGTAGCTAGCCTGTCGCCAAAATCGTACGTAAACCCCTTTTCTTTAACCGATTTTATAACATCCTGAAGAAATGGTGAAGTGTAATTCAAAATGATGGCAAGAGACCGGATGGTTTGTCGCTAATTCCGTGGAAACAGGGACAAGTGCTGGTGTGGGACGCCACCTGTGTCGATACACTAGCACCGTGCCACCTCCACGGTACTTCTACAGGAGCAGGAGCGGCAGCTGAAGCGGCCGAAAAATTGAAAAGCGCCAAATACAGAGGTCTCGGCTCTGAATACCTGTTCTTACCATTCGGAGTCGAGACCTTAGGTCCGTGGGGCCCCAGCGCAAACAACCTTGTAAAAGAGATCTCCAAGCGACTGGTAGATACAACTGGAGACCGAAGAGCTGGCAGCTTCCTCGCTCAACGCATCAGCATTGCGATACAGCGAGGAAACGCTGCCAGCGTCTTTGGGACCATGCCTCGGGGGTGCCCTTTTTTAAATATAGTCTAGTTTTTAAGTTAGTTATTATTTTAGTTAGTTATTTTCTTTTAATGGTTTTGGTATTGTGTAATGTTATATTTTTAAATAAATCAAACTGTTAAATAATCAAGTCTAAACCAAACACCACATGGTGTACCTGAATTCATACATACTCGTAGTTCCACAAGGGTTGGAAGCATGCACATAAGAACATGTACTGTAATGACAGCAAGATTTTAACATTCACTTGTTCATTATCTCCTTTTATTCAATCGGTTCTTCGTATAATTGTGTGCGTAATCATACTTCAACTTTCAACAAGGTACACCTTTAACCTAAGCTTAACCACAGAATAGATAATCTTAACTAAAACATGAAACAATATATCTCCTAACACTTTTAAGGCCAACAGTTCCAGTATTAAATCTTCGTTGCAAAGAAACATAGTAATATGTCCACCTAAACCCCATAACATAACTAATCCCACTTAATTAAATGTCTTACGAGGTTTAGGTGAGCATTGGGAAACGTACGATATAGGGATGTCGCGAGGGCAAATATTTAAGATACTCGTTTGCGGATTCAGATCGGATTCAGATTAGAATATTGGAGACTAATCCCATCTCAAAACGCTGTCTTTGTGGAGCAATGCAATGCCACTATGACGTTATATTTTGTAAATTGTTGCTGTAAAGTGTAAAAAAAACCCATGAAACATTTTTGAAATTTTTGTGATTCCATTCCTCATAAGTTGTGGTAAGATTCCAATAGAGAGATCTCTCTCCAGGCAGTTGTTACGCCTGGGGACAGAAGTCCGCAGAGAGATTATAATTATGTAGTTGGAATAGAGTATTTATGCAGCCGATCTTGGAAACTTCGTTAGGGCGATGTAGAACAGTTTTTGACAGCTGATGACGTAGGTGTACCCTCTTAAGATCGAAATTTAAGTTTTTTATCGTACCCCACTAAAAATTCATCATCATCCGGACTATATACGTCCCACTGCAGGGCACAGGCCTCCTTTCAGTATGAGAGGGCATGGGCTACAGTTCCCACGCGGGCCCAGTGCGGATTGGGAACTTCACACACAACATTGAATTGCTTCGTCGCTGTGTGCAGGTTTTATCACGATGTTTTCCTTCACCGAATAGCTTGTGGTAAATATCAAATTCGATATCGCACATAAATTCCGAAAAATTCACAGGTGCGACTAAAATTCAAATCACTAAATTGTAATAGCACGAGGGTATCACGCGCCACCTTTAAGTCGGTACTAGGTATACGGGTTTTTTATTTCGCATCCGCATAAACTCCACATTGATTTTTTGCGGATGGAGCGTTAGATGTATTTGATGCGTATGCGGATATCAGCAACATCACTAGTAAGATATTCCTATCGGTATAAAGATACCTCTAATATTAACCGATTAGGGTCTTGAATGAGGATTAGTGAGAAAGGTGTGCGTCGCGCCTGTATTCACAAAGGAGTAGGCAGAACACATAAAACGCTATGTAGACAAAACCATGACTATTTCACGCTTCTTAGCCAGCGTAGATATTTATGTATAATGATATGAAATAGGTATCTGTGTATTTTTATTTAATTTTAAACAAATTCTCTGTTTCTTCCGTTATAAGGTAAACGTCTCTGTGCTCGACACTGATACAATACTTGGCACTTGCAACCTTGTGTCATAGTAAGACAGGTGACAGATGGGTGTCAACTACTGGGCGTTGAAGCGTCGAAAATTGCTGCTTTTACCTTATCAGGCGACATGGCGTTAAGCGATGGTCTAACAATCTTTTACTATTAATTCCTCTTTTATCAGTGTTTCGATATAAAATTACGCTAAAAGTGGATACGAAACGTGAAATAGTCGTGGTTTGATGTATCTTTTCTAATGCTTTTCCTACTCTATTTGAGAACACAGACATAATTTATAAAAGTATACATTTATCTCTTATTAGAATTTGAAATATTATACTTTCAGTAAAACTTAAAGATAACTTAAATTTTGTCGTATAAGTACATTATTTTTTAAGGAAACTTTTTTAAACCAAGCCTTTTTCTTTTCGAATAAAAAAAGTTTCAAACAGTCACAAAGGTTGACGTCTTCTTGTCATTATTACGTAAAGCCAATCGTCGCAGGTTTTTCCCGTTGTCTTCGCTACTATTCTATTACTTTTAGTTACGTTTCCTTAAGAGATATTACTAAATTATAGCCAACTAATTGGCCCTTAAAATGAAACGTCAAGAGTCAGCTGATAGGGGATTCTATGATATTTACCCAGGGAATACTCCTTCGGCATTATTCGGGGTGAAACAATCAGACAGAAGGCATTTAAAAGCTATTTCTTGGATAATTATGCTGCAATGTAAGTAGAACTAAAACGGAGACACTCTTCTCTTTATATCGAGATGTGGCCACGACTTCATCCACGTGGAATAGGTTCTATTGGTTGCAGCGTGCCGATGTTATAGCCTAAAGCCTTCCTCGATAAATGGTCTATCCTACACAAAAATATTTTTCAATTCGAACCAGTAATTACTGACATTAGTGCGTTCCAATAAACAAAGTGAACAAACTCTTCAGCTTTATAATATTGGTACAGATCAGGTTCACGTGTTTCGGATCAATTCGTGATTCATCATCGGGTTTGGATCGGAATAAGCGCGCCACCGCTTTTTCTTGGCGCAACTGATGTTTTGTCAAACCTAATACACCTAATCATTCATACTAACTCGAGAAAAGTTTTCGCTTCGCGGAAAGTGCGTGAGCACATTTAGATCAATCGACATCCGAATTTCAATCGGGATAGTGAGTGGTCGGTCGGAAAACTGGTCTTAAAACATACTAATACAGATGCAACATTTACCACAGGTCCAACAATACCTTTAGATGTCGTCAGTGTTGTGTACTATCAGAAGTTTGACAATAGCAAATGTGATGGCGACAATGTAGTTCCCATCTAGTGTCAAATAGCCGCACAAAAATTATGTAGTGAGTTGCTTCTCATGTGGGTCACAAATTGATCCCAAACGGGTTGAGCTAATCCTTACTAATATTATAAGTCAGAAAGTGAGTTTGTTTGTTTGTTTGTTTGTTTGTTTGTTCCGCTTTCACACCGTAACTACTGAACCGATTGCTTTGAAATTTTGCAGACATAAAGATAGAAGTCCGGATTAAATAATAGGGTACTTTTTATCCCGGAAAAAATTGATGTTCCCGAGGGAAAACAAAAATAAAGTTTGCTTGATAGATCGATATCAATCGATGATAGATCGATATCGATCGATAGATGATAGATCGATGGCGCTGTGTGTCGTTTGAAACGAGACGTTTTCTTATAGTTGTGCTTTATACCGCAATATAACCGAGTTCCACGCGGGCGAAGCCGCGGGCGGAAAGCTAGTCTCAATATAAAAACGTGCGTTATTTCGCTGTATTTATTCTCCAGGTTTGGCTGTGTACGTGCTGACATCCTCAGTTTTCCTCTGTCTCTGGAATCCTGATAAAGGTTTCTTTGAGCTCGACAAACTAACTCGAGTCATGTACCTCTACGACACGGAGGCTTGCGGCGCGCGTGTTCGCATCATGCGTATTAAGGAGCTCATGCTTAGCAACGATACGCATGGGCTGGCGGTGCTCCCCATAAGACGCAGGTCTCCAATGATGAGTGTCATTTCGCAGCTGCCAGAAAAGACGAGAAAGTAAGTGTCGATGAAAATAATCTAATGGTACGTTTACACGCTTGCCGAGACTTGCCAAACCTCCACAAGCTCCAAGCTTTTGCAAGCGCTCTTACCATATAAAAGTCCTAGCAAGCCACGCCAAACAGCCTATTTACACGCTTGCGTTTGTGGATGCTTGTGTAGACTTGCCGAGCGTGTAAACGTAGCATATAGAGTGTAAAAGACCCTGCGCTGATAATTCACAGAAGTATGCATTTGTTTTTCTTTTTAACCGACTTCAAAAAAAGGAGGAGGTTCTCAATTCGTCGGGATATTTTTTTTTATTATGATTATTATTTTTTTTATCATCATTATTTTTTTTTATGTGTGTTCGCTGATTACTCGAAGACGCCTGGACCGATTTGGAATTTTTTTTTTTTGTTTGAAAGGGTATAGTTTCCAGGTGGTCCCATTGCCAGCATATCTTGATCTGGTGATGGAATATGAGGGAAATCGAGGGCAACCCTCAAATTTTATTGGCACAGGTAATGTTTTTAGTACATTTTTCAAAGCTACACCAGTATTTACGTCTGGCAGTAAAAAAAATATGACTGAGCTGATGATGGAAGGTCAACTCCTTAATGCTTAGGAGTTAAAGGATAATTCTTTCAATACTGAATGCACCTGCAGACTGGAAATTATAATTTCAGTAATTAGTGAGGCCTGCTGGTGATGGAAGGTCACCCTCATTATTAGACAGATGCTTTCAGTATAGCCCAAATTTGAAGTCGGTTTTTTTTTGTTTAAAATTATTCGTTGTAAAAGAAAACCTAACCTAAAACCTAAGCCTAGCGTTTCTGTGTTGTGTCGATAGAATAACACATCTTCATTTCTTCTGTGGATGACGTAAGAAGCAGCTAAGGAAATAGGTTTAGGTATGCTAAGCGACAGACTAGCACCTGTCACCATTGTACGGTCGAGGACTTTAATTCATGAGCATAGAGGATAGAACCTATAGAGAAACCCCGGTCCGCAAATGTTTGTTTATTTCAATATATTAACGTGTAGTGTCACTGTCACAGAAACTGTATGGAGCCAACAACAGATCTGTGTGCAACTCCTCATATTTCTAGATGTAAATTAATATACTTGCGTAATGACGTACTGTTCCATTCGTTGGTGTGGTAAAAACGGCAAAAATTCAAATTTGAAAACAGACGGTGTTACATTTAACCGGTAATTAACAGTAAACATGCATTTTTCAATTTATATTCATTTTAGTGCAGCTCAAGTTAACTGGTCATTCAAAATGACACATAATTATGCATCTCACTTTCACCTAGGTGTCATCCCATTACTTCATCTCATTCTGTCAATACATAGTGTAACTAGAGTTGCGCTGTTAATAATCAAATGATGTATCGATATTTATAAGTATTTCGTATTTTACGGTCCCGAATTAAATAAATGTTAACATAACATAAAATCACGCCTTTGTTCCCAAATGGGGTGGGCAAAACACACGAAACGTGAAATAGACATATCCATGATTATGACTATTTCATGCTTCGCAGCCACTTTTAGCATCATTTTGGGCCAATCAATCAATCAAATCAATTTTCGAGGTTCGTGTTGAGGGGCCGAAGTCTTCCACTGCTAACAATTACAGTCCAGTGTCACCGCGGGTTTTATTTAGAAAAAAACTGCTTTTTTGTATTTTTCAATAACAATCATTTTTGTAAAGTTTTGATTGTATTCACTTAAATTAAATTAGCTGTAATCCGCTGTGATTGAAAGTAGGTTTATTTTAGATTCATTTAACGAAACAGTTCACTGTTTACAGTGGTAACCTTGATAAAAAATTTCGTATTTTTTAATTTTTTTACAGTTTTATTTTATTATCTCGGTCCAGATTAGCATTTTTTTTTCAATAAACCAAAAGATGACTGCATTGGTAAGGAATTAAATTTGTTGGTGAATTTTATAATCTTTTATTTTAAAAGTGGTTTACATTTCATTTATAATTGTACAAGAGCGATATTAATATTGAACGATGAGTGCGAAGACAGAGAGGTGAGCTTGTTTTAAAAATTGCGTTCCAGGACAATTAGTAAAAAATTACTATTATCGATATCGATATTATCGATACATTTGTAAACTTGCCCAACTCTAGTGTGGCGCGCGATCTTGGGCCGGCCAATAAGAGCATAGCGAGGTTTTCAATTGTTTTGCGGAATAATTTCCGAACAACCAAGATGACATTAGTACTCTATAGGTTATATCCTCAATGTTCATGAGCCACCATGGAACCTTTTCAAAGAAAAAACATTACGATTTCCCTTGCTAGTTAATGGGATGTCACTATGACGTTTACTGTGAATTGGTTCCATGGTGGCTCATGAATTAAAGTCCTTGACTGTACTACCTCTTCCATCTGTTTTCAAACAAAAAAAAATGCCAGAAGTGGCTGCGAAGCGTGAAGTAGGGTGACGGCACCAGTTATGGACGGTTTAAGTTGACAAGCACCAGTGATGGACACTTCATTCATAATTTAAAGACCATAGAGTTGTGAATTGATTGTTGTACAACAAATTTCTTTTCCTTAGTGGGTAGTAAATAAGACTCATTGTCCATTACTGGTTCTATGTCCATTACTGGTGCGGTCACCCTAGTCATAGTTTTGTCTATTAGGTTTCGTGTGCTCTGCTTACCTCACTTGGGAACATAAGCGTGATTGTGTGTATGTATGTAACTTGAAAACTTTTTAACGTGGTTTCACTCTAAGTACTCTATTCCTGTATTACAGATATTTAATCATGAGCACCTGTGTCCACACCATCTGGCTGATAACAGCTTTGGTCCTAAAGTTGTTTATTGAAATCCAAGACCTGGAAATCTTTGTGATCATCCTCAGGATCGTTTACATCACATCTCTCTTCATCGTCTTCTTCGACGTCTGCATGGGAGTAGTCTACATCGCGCATATACAGCAGAGCTTAACCAAAGGCATGATATTAAGGTAGAGAATATTTTTGAAATATTTCAGAAAACTAAGTTTAGTTTTAGTTTATATTTTTCTACTAGCAGTGCAGTGTCTTGTCGGATTTTGAATAGCACGTCTCCATTTACAAGAAAAGTGTATTATAGCAAGAGGGTCCAAGACGTGAAGTGGTAATGGCTTTGCCTGTGTAGTAGCGTTTTATGTGCTCTGCCTACCACATTCGCGACTGGACGCGTAATGTATGTATGTACTGAGCCCATTATCAAAATCATTCTAGTTTAAATTTCATCATGTTCAACCAAGTATATTGAAAAATGCTTTCTTCTTACTTTGCTTATTCTTTTTGGTCTTTTCAATAAAATTCTTACCAAAAACGAGTAGAACAACCAATTCAACCAGCTTTTGCTAAAAATGGTGTTGTCATTGCTTGTACAGATACAGCGGATGGGTCAACCTCCAAGGAATAGGAAACATCCAGGAGTTTGGTGGCTGGGTGCCCATGATAGCATCAGCAGCGTGGATGCGTGGTGGCGCCATCTTGATGGTCAACATCTTCAACTGCAAAGTGATTCGGGTGCTGATCACGAAAATAAATAAGAAGAGGGTCAAAACGCGCTTGGCTGACAAGACGAATGTGCCGTTCCCTGAGAGCGGGAACACCCGGTATACTGATGATGGTTCCCTGTATTTTAGGGCTGGGGAGTACACTCCGTATAGCGCTAAGAAGATCTTAAATGATATAGACTAAGTCTTGCAGTTTGGGCTCACTCAAACTGCGGGATTTGAATGGGCTGAGCTGGTCTTTCCTCGGTAATCTTTGGTCTATCGGTCGATTTAAGGTCAATATGCGAGGAGTTTTACGAGTGGCCAAGGTTTGAGCGTCAGTAAGTAGATTGAGTTTTTTTTAATCTGTTTTATGTTCCTAAGCTCTTTTATTTGTTTCAATGTTTTGGGGCTAAATATGATTAATTTTATGCCACCTTACTCGCCAATCCATCTAATTTTAAAATTTTCATGGACTCGTATTGAGAGATTAGATCTTTTCCCCAAACTCGTCAGTTCCGCGTAGCAATAGTTCCATTCGCATTTTTCCCCACTCGATTTTCTACCTAGTCACCTTTTTTTGTCATTCGCTTGCATTCCTATTCTCAAATATGTCTAGCCGACATTTCGCACGATATTTTAATTTCTTATGCGA
>BHDV01039564.1:7938-29999 GCA_005406045.1 Adoxophyes honmai | reverse complement strand
CCTCAGCTTGGGGGCCCCGGGGCACTGTCTGCCCCTCCATGCAATTCCGCGATAACTCGCAAACGAATTCGTTAACGAATGCACCATCGAATTGAACAAACTAGACGCTCTTTTGTTGCCGCGTCTAGCTTCTCGTGGCGTCATTTGTGACTGTGGCTAGTAGCGCGTGTGCAGCGATACTATATTTTTTTTCTTCTAAATGTATTATCTAGGCGCGGAATTTATGTAAAGTATATCAAAGTTGTCCTTTAATACCCAATGTAGTTGCTCAGCCTGGTGTAAACGGACAATCTCGCTTTTTGCTAATGCGAAATGAAATGAGAATTCCGTTCATAAGAAAATTCAATTTGAGGGTCCGATGAAAGGCGCTACATCTTTCATTTTCACCTCGGAGGTGGGCCATTAACTCGAGACTGGTAATCAAAACAGGAAGACGGCCTCGTGATTTTAATTGAAATTATTTGGATTCCTCTTTGGAAGGTTTTTTGATGACGTTTTTAGGTAAGCGTTGGGATAATGCGTGAGGATTTTGCTACAAACAACCGTACCGGCTTCACGGGTGCAGCGAATTTAAATACTCTATAGAATTACATCAAAATAGAAGTGTTTATTTTCTATATTGTTTTTCTTATATGTATATAATAAACCTTCCTCTGGCATGAATCATCTCACAGACTAAGCAGATACGATAACATTCTATCTGCGTATAAATGCCATCTTTCCATATATCGGTGCCAACAGATACTTGACGGTAAAATATGAGTTACCTGCGCAGTGTGTTAGCTCAATTAATTTTATACATACATACATACAGTCACGCCTCTTTTCCACAGGGTTAGGCAGAGACCACTTTGTTCCACTTGCTACAATCCTGACATACTTCTTTTGCTTCATCCACATTAATTAGTCTCTTCATACATGCTCGTTGATTTCGGGTACTCTTGACCTGACCTGTTTCTAAAACGTCCGCGATTTGGACACGGAACCTCCGTCTAGGTTTTCCCCTCCCAACACATCCATTCACACTTCCCGTATAAATCTGTTTAGTAAATCTTCTTTCATCCATCCTCTCTATATGACCACACCAGCTAAGCATACTTTTTCAATCCTAGTCACTATATCTACTTTCACATCAGCTTGTTCCCTTATCACACTATTTCTAATTCTGTCTTTCAGTGATTTATTTATTTATTATCTTAAACAATTACACAGCATAACAGTAGAAACTAAAGCACTGTGTAACGCATACAAAAGTAAACACAATAATAATAAAATAACACAACATACAGATAACAGATAATACAAAGAGAAAAGAGTGCGACAAATGTAAAAAAAAAAACAATAAAAATTAAAACCTGTGATACACCTTCCATACTTCTTAACGCTCTGATTTCTTCCGCATTTACATTTATAGGGAGTGATATTGTTCAGATACAGATACCGTATCTGCTTAGTGTGTGACACGCCTTACCCTTCCCAGCACTAAGTGTTAAGTAAATAATTGTTATGGCGTAGTAAATGTCAAGGTCCGCGCGACAATTTGGGGCACAATAAATCGTACCCCGCGGCCCTCTGGAATGCGTTTCATAGCCCGACGAGTCTGCCATCAATTTTAAATAATAAATGTAATTTTCTTGGAAATAATAACGAAATGAGCTCGTTTTGTGTTTGGACGATCGTCGTTATTCTCTATCAGAGTGAGTTTGAATTGAGTTTTAAAGGACATTGTGTCTTACTTATTTTATTTCATTTAATACATTGAGAACCTATGTGGTCGAATTGATAAAACCTCTCCATTTCTTCTACATACAATACATCACGCTTGTATTCTCAAATAAGCAGAGCACAGGAAATGCTATATAGACAAAACCATGCAGAATATATTCTTCATAGTATTTTCCGCGTTATTCTCTGTAGATTGTCGTTACTCCATCCTTTCTCCATTCTCTATTATGGGGTCGTTACACGTACCGAGTAGAGTGGCGAGAGAGTGTTCTCGGCCGAGTACTCGGTTCGTGTGTACTATTGTTTTCATAGAACACACGAACCGAGTACTCGGCCGAAAACACTCTCTCGCCACTCTACTCGGTACGTGTGATCAAGGCATTACCTCCATGGATGTCGTAAGTAGCGACTAAGGAAATAAGTACCTGCCAACTTATAACCTAAAGATATCTTAGAAGTGGCCACGAAACGTGACGTAGTAATGGTTTTGTGTGCTCTGCCTACCCTAAAAGGGAATTCAGGCGTGACGTATGTATGTATGTATCGTAACACAATTGCGGTATACAATTGGCGACTCATTGGCACGGTAATATCGCGAAACGTCATCTGATTGGCTACTATCAATTCTATCTAAAGAACGTTCAATAAAATTCCAGTTTGTCTACCTTCGTTGCAGCAATCATCTGCGTTATATTCAGCTGGCTGACACTGCAGTGTTCGTTGTCACCGCAGCCCCATGAGCCATACCAAGTGACTCTCCTCAAAATGCTGTACCTTTACGAGCCTCAAACCTGCGGAAGGGTGTTCTTCTACAATTACACTACTGACTATAAGCAGACTATTTGGTTCTCCACCATCATTTACCCTGAGACCAATCACATAGCCGTCGCGTTTAGAAAGTAAGTTCTCCTTGGCTTTAACCCTAAACTTGGCAAGAATTAAAAAAGTCGTGAACTCGAGCCTTTTACTGGAAAACGAAGTCAAAAATTTTTGTTACGAAAAAAAAACTAAAAAAACATTAAACAATGTATCTTATTAGATACACTGCCAAGTTAAGGGTTAAAAAGAAAATCTGGGAAGAACGTCTTCCAACTTCCCCCGTGTCGGGTTTAGAATGACACCTCTCCATTTTTTCCGTGGATGTCGCAGGATGCGACTAAGGAAATAGGTTAAGGTATACTTTAAGTGACAGGCTAGCAACCTGGTAGTCTATCAATCTGTCAGGCCTAATAACCTTGTATTATTGTCCTGTGGATATTCCTTTCACCTACTTTATACAAAATTAACAATGAATTAATTGCCAAATAAGTGGAGCGCTGAGCACTCTTGTGTTCAAGCGAATAATTACATCGACGTTATTAAGAATGTAATTAATTTAAAGTGTTCTCTGCTAAATAATCGTTTAAATGAAATGTGTTGATGTCAACTTCTTACAACGTATCTTTTTTTTTAATACAATAGGCTAGAGGACTAGAAAAAACTATCTAGTCCGTCAGATAGTCTACGAAAAAATGTTGTACCCATATTTTTTCTTTTATTTGACAGACGAAAAATGACTATAATACAGAGCCTAAAAGTTTCGCGTGACGTCACGTTTGAGTACAATTTTTACTCAAACGTGACGTCACGAGGCCCCACTCAGGAAGTTTGATAAACTGTACCTTTGTCGATGTTTAATTATTTGATAAACTAAAAAAATATGTGTCTCGTTTTTTTCCATAATCTAACTTACGGACTAATTAGAATGATATATTTTAAACCCTGTCATCATCCCTATTTAGGTATATTCCTAAGATTGATTTTGATTGTTGCTATGGTTAATACAAATAATAATTTATATTGCCTATATTCCCAAATATGATAAATATCACTGGACACTACACTGGAGGATAGGCAGAACACAACTCATTATAAACAAAATTTTAATAGCCATATTTAGCATAATATCATAGCACTTTTTGCCCTATTTTACTATTTTCCCGGTGTGGTGTATGGTTTACAACAACAACTTTTATTTTCAACTGTAAGTTTAGGTATGTTTAAGGCGACAGGCTAACGAGCCGTCTCTACTTACCTCTTCCATCTGCTTTTGGATTTCGGAATTGACTGCGAAACGTGAAATAGTCATAGTTTTACCAATATCGCGTTTAATGTGTACTTTCAATCCCTTTTGAGAACACAGACGTGATTAAGTATGTCAGCAGTTACTACACGTACTACAAGTACTACCTTATACTATTGTCAGTTAAGACCTTTAGGTCTTCGCGATACAGACCCTGTGTCTAGTGCGAAGGCCGCTGTTGAATTACACTTGTAAAATGATATATTTTAAATAAATACTTTTTACTTTTACTTTTTTTTACTTTTAGTTATGCATGCCATCTCTTCAAAGTTTATTCATCTTTGAATTTCGTAGGAAAACCCAGCTCATGCTTTGTCTACACTTGACTTGGCTGTCTCTTGCGCTGCTGAATGCAAGCCAAGGGCGGCGGGACTGCGCCTTCTACGCCGTCCTGCTGCCGCTGACGGCAATTGGGGTGGCAATGCTTGTGGTGGACTTGGTACATGCTGGTCTGTTCCTGCGAGACTCTAAGTACACCGGCACTGAAGGTAAGAGATATTTGTATCCAATTTAGAGCAGTACTACGTATAGAAAGTGTCTACTCCTAAGGGTCAGTTCACACCGAGACGAGACGCGACGAGACGCGGCGCGACGATCCATAAAGAGCCCAGTGGTTTCGCGCTGCGCCGCGCTACGTCTCGAGACGCCGCGCTGCGCAGCGCTACGTATTCTGAATACTCCCAATGAAATAATATGAACCTTATCTTGTAATGAATAAAGTATATTTTGACTTTTCAATTTAAAAAAAATGTGCAGCGCCGCGTCGCGTCTCGTCTCGGTGTGAACTGACCCTAAACATGTTGAAACGTGACAAAACCATGATCATGACTATTTCACGCTTCGCAGACACTTCTAGCATTAGATTTGATAGCAGATGGAACAGGTATAATTGTGACAGGTTGCTAGCCTGTCGCCTAAAGCATACCTAAACCTATTTTCCTTAGTCGCCTCTTACGACATCCACGGAATAAATACGGTGTTATTCTATCCCGTCACCACACACGGTAGTTTTATGTTCAATATTATACCAGTGATTGACTCCTGTATAACTGTTTTGGGACAAGAGTCACAGACATATCGATTCGAAGATTCGATTCGAGAACCCACTTGTATATCAAACGTATTAGCAATACCGATGGAGTAGACACTCGAGTGAGCGTCTACTGATCAAAGAGAAATTATATTACCGTTCGAGTGTCCCAATTTGTAGAAAAGTTCGTTATTTGGTTTTTTTTTTATTCACACATCACACCTGTATTTTCAAATGGGATAGGCAGGGCACACAAAACGCTATGTAGACAAAACATCATTGTTTTTCAAGTTCCACGGTCAAATCTAGAATGGTTTTTAACCGACTTCAAAAAAGGAGGAGGTTATCAATTCGACCTAATGTTTTTTTTTTTTGTGTGTATGTTACTCGATATCTCGGAGATCCGTGAACCGATTTTCATTATTTTTTTTTAATCGAAAGGGTACAACTCGAAATTGGTCCCATTGGCACGAAGTCCGGATCCGATGATGGAATCACGTATTTACATTTTTACAATCATTATTAATGTTTGGAGTCGATGCCAGCCTGCAACCACGGGTGAGGAGAAATGATTTTTAATAAGTCAAGTGGCACCGACTCCAAACATAAATAATGATTGTAAAAATGTAAATACGTGTTAAGAGGAAATGGAGCGGTCATATTTTGTATGGAAACGTAGTCCCCTGATTCCTCGCTGGATATTACCCGTAGTACAATGATTTTTTACATCAACAATCTAATGATATATTAGCATGTTCTTATGTTTTCCTTTTTTTCTTTATTGAATTATTAAAGGAGATATTAACCTTCAAAAACATGAAAAATTGGTAAGTTTTTTCCGTTGTGTTCAAACCTCTAGAAACCAATTTTAACACAATTATATCAAAATATAAGAACATAGAAACACAGTTTTGACATTTTTTAAACATTTAATGAAAAAACATATTTAATCGGTTAAGTTTTGGAGAAGAAATCAGGGGACTACGAAACGTTGTTTTTGAATAATTTTCATAGGTATTTTCGGTCCGAGCTGTAGTTGTTCTTATCGCACTCGACGTCGTCTGGGCAGGTCACGGCGCGACAGCAATAGATTTAGCAAATACCTATTTTTCAATTCCCTCGACCGGCATATTTCCTCTTAAATAGTAATACGTTAGTGTTGTAAATATGTAACATAGGTAGCTACAAATTGAAATTAGCGTAGTTTAACCATTTTTTGTGAGAAAATAATTATTATGTTCTTTTTAGCGTTAAGCTCAATAGTAAAATGTGTAAATCTTTTTGTGCAGGGTTTTTTTTGGAGCCGGTTTTATTTTTAGTTAAAAAGTTTTTTAGGTTTTGAGTTGACAGGTATAAGAGTGGCAGGTATCGCCTAAAATAAACCTTAACCTATTCCCTTAGTTAACTTTTATGACATCGACGAAAAGTGATTAAGAAGCTTCAAATTTTCATGGTTTCCTCCATGTAGCGTGAGGTGCTCTGCCTATCCCATTCTGAAGTACAAACAGTGAAAATATAAACCCGCTGGAGAGCAATAAGGATTGTTTCCTTTTTCGGCACATTCCTTTTTGGACATATTCCGTTTTCATCATATTTTTGAAGGAGGTAGGGCAGGAGTACCGTTTGTGGCCACCTTAGCACCATTTCTGGCAACATCTAGCAACATTTTAATTAATTTACAAAAAAACACAATACGAAAACCGTATTTTTATTATATTTCCATCAATTCATTTGAAATGTAATCGAAATTTTAATGTTTTGTTAGTATAAATATTGTTTTGTTGTTTATTTAAACGAAAAATGGCCACAAAGGGGTCGGTGGCCACAACCGGGTCACCTGCCCTATATTGTGAAATACTTGTTATTGTCTTTTATTTTTATGATCAAAATATAATATTTTACCAATAAATATTATTTTATTTTATTACGCAAGCAAAGACCCAAGTATTTCGTAATATAACTAATTTATTTAAATGTGCCGAAACAAGAATATGCCGAAAACGGAATATGTCCAAAAAGGAATGTGCCGAAAAAGGAATCAATCGCGATAAGCAATAAGAAGATGGAAACGCTAGTAACAACTGAAGATCGATCGTTTCTTTAAAATTACAGCGGACATACTGAACTACATCGGGTCAGGCTCTGTGGTCCACAGGATAGGCAAGGCTACGACCTATGATGACCAGCTGCAACCATACATAAAACATGACGATACATCCTGGATTGCTCTCGTATTCGCGTACATCAGCTGCCGCGGCATCGTCCAGTGGATTGTCAACTTTTGGATAGTTCAAGACAGTTATTTTGCAGGCCTTGAGAATTACCGTAAGTTTTTGGATGGTTATTAACAATTAAACCTTTACTAAAACGGGAAGACTCCATAATACTAGATTGCCGACATACCCTGCTTATCAAAATATCAGATTCCCGGAATACCAGATTTTCTTTAAGCTATGTTCGTTTTTATATCGAAACAGCCTTTGCGAGCCTGGTGTTTTCATTATCTGGTATTAGAGGAATTAGGTTTTAAATGGAACGCGGTGTATTGAGAACACGGTACTTTACAAAACTGTTATAAAAACGAATATAGCATAAAGAAAATCTGATATTCCGGGAATCTGATATTTTGATAAGCAGGTATGTCGGCAATCTCGGTATTTTACAATTCTGATATTTAGGGAACGAGCGCTTTAAGAGGATAGGAGTCGCACCACTTCTCCATACAAACGTAGTCCCCTGTTTTCTCCGTGAATAATGACATTTTAGAGCAAAAATATTTATATTCATTAAATTTGTATCAATCTGTTGTGGCTATGCGATTTGCTTTTATCGAATTTCTAATTTTTTTTCTTTTTTTATTTAGAATATCGATAAAAGCAAATCGTAGGGGCATAGGCACATCATATACAAAATAGTATATAATGTAAAAAAATTTTTGCTCTAATGTCATTATTCACGGAGAAAACAGGGGACTACGTTTGTATGGAGAAGTGGTGCGACTCCTATCCTCTTAAATACTAAAATAAACACTTAAAATAATTCGATATAGGATAACTGTCTTCCCCAAAAAATACCACATTTTTCGTCCGTAGCAGTTTCTAGACGACCTTTCGTTCCATTTTATTTCACGTCCCAATACTTATTCGAAACACGCATCATCTTTACTTTCCTGCTTATTTACAGGTAGCCTGTCACAGGCACGGCGCGCGAAGAAATGATCATTAATAAAACCGGTCAAGTGCGAGTTGGACTCGCTTTCGAAAGGTTCCGTAGCAAAAACTGTAAAATCACGTCTTTTATGGGAGCCTACTTTAAATACTTGTATTACTTTAATTTAATTACTTACTTTTAAAGTAGATATACAATTAAATATCCTGTGTCTACCTGTTACCGTTATTAGAATCGACCCAAAAACACAAAAAAATACGATTTTTGTATGGGAGCCCCCCGTAAATGGTAATTTTACTTAATTTTTAGTATCTGTTGTTATAGCGGCAATAGAAATACACACATACATACAGTCACGCCTGTATTCCCAAATGGGGTAGGCAGAGCACACAAAACAAAACTATTTCACATTTTGTGGCCACTTCTAGCATATATTTCTCAGGTTTTAAGGTGGCAGGTACAATGGTGACAGGTTGCTAGGGTGTCGCCTAAATGTACCTAAACCTTAGTCGCGTTTCACGACATCCACGGAAGAAATGGAGAGGTGTTATTCTAAACCCGACACCACACGGGAGAAATACATCATCTCGCCTGTCCCTATTAAAATGGTCGGATCTGCAAATCGGCAACTTTACAGGAGAGCGATTCAAAGTATATTTTGCTTATATCTTTTTACTTATATTGAGAATGTTTTTGAAACTTTCCAGTATTGCCATTTAAGTTATTTCTATTCAATTCAACATTAAGAATACTCAGTATTAAATTTGTAAATATGCGAAAATTCAGTTGTGGCCTTATTAACAGAGAAAGGTTAATATTGATTTGTCGGAACTACCAGATCCGACAATGTTGCTTGTATGAGTCCAGTAACTACTAGTCGCAAGTGCCACTTAAGACCTTGTTACTTGTAAAAATCCAAAGACACTTTGTAGCAAGTCCCACTAACGACATTATTGAATGCGTATTTAAAAATATTAGTGAAGTACCTACTACCACGTTAACCGACTAGCCGACTAGCCGACTAGTCGGCTAGTCCGATTTCGGTTTCGGAGATTTTCGATTGCGGAGATATCGGAGATCCGACTTTGTCCTCAGCTTGTTCGCGCGCTAGTTGCAACCAATGCGTGTTTTGTTTACTTCGCTAAAGTCGCTAATAAGTTCATCTTTGCTTACGTGCTATATAGATAATAGAATTTTGTTTTGTTGATGTTATAGATACGAGGGCAGTTCGATAAATACTTAGCCTAGAAAATAAACATGAAATTGTGAAGTGGTGATTTATTTCTCTACGTAGTCTCCTTACAACTCGATACACTTGACCCAGCGATGCTCCAACTTCTTTAACCCGACAGAAAAAAAAAACTGGAGGTCTGCAAAATAGGCCTCCGTGGCGGTGGTAATCTCCTCATTCGACTTAAATCTGTGCCCAACGAGTGACTTCTTCAAGTTTGGAAACAAAAAGAAGTGACGCGGGGCCTAATCTGGCAAATGCGGTGGATGGGGCAGCCGTTCGTAGCCTAAAGTGACCAATTTGGGGGTGACGACGGCGGAGGTGCGAGCCGGTGTATTGTCGTGGTAGAAAAACGCTTTTTTCCTCGCCAAATTGGGCAATGCGAGGTCGAATCGGCCCAATAGTTCAGTATAGTAGAGCCTTGTGACTGTTTTGCCCTACTGCAGGTAGTCAATGTAGATAACACCTTGTGAAACCCAGAAAACGGTGGCCTACGCTTTTCCGGCCGATGGGACAGTCTTCGCCTTCTTTGAAGCACATTCGCCGTGTAAAGTCCACTGTTTTGGCTATTACTTGGTCTTTGGTGTTTACCAGTGAATCCATGTTTCGTCAATGGTCACGAAATGACACAGAAACTACTTTTAATTGCGCTTAAACAGTGTCAAACACCGCTTTGAAGTGGTCTCATGGATGCGCTTGCTGTCCGAAGTGAGCAAACGCGGCACCCATCGAGCCGACAGCTTTCTTAAGTCCAATATTTCATGTAGTATATGATCTACGCAGTTTTTTGAGATACCTACTATCTCAGCTATCTCGCGTACCTTCAATCAGCCGTCTGCCAATACGAGATCGTGAACTTTTTGACTTTGACTTTCCCTTCCAAATACAAGAACTGAATCACCGACCGATATTGCTCTTTTCCATTTTTCTAAAATCCGCCGACACGTTTACACGCTGTGAAAACAAAACTTCAAATCCAATATGCCTGAAATTTTAACACGAGCCGTCTGAAAAGATGTACTACTGGATAATAATCTTTTCTTACGATTGTGCCGTCCTCAGGCGGTGAGGCTAAGTACTTATTGGACAATCCTCGTATATGTCTCCTTTTTAAGCATACAATATAGTACATATTAATGAGAAAAATATACAAAGTAAAAAGCTGACTAGTCGCCGACTACAAAAGCCGCCGAATAGGCGGCTTAACTGAGTAGTCGACGACTAGTCGGCACATCTCTAAAAATTATAAATTTAATCTAGCTTTGGAAACAATTTACACACTATAAAAGTCGACTTGTAGCTTAATTAGTATGTCAATAATATGTTACATTTTATGTTACTCTGTAAACAATAGCACTTGGGTTATCATCACAGTCATCTTAATAGGCACTTGTTATGTATTTATACATACATACATATTCTCACGCCTGTATTATGAGGGGTAGCCAGGGTACATAAATTCAAAAACCAATGCCACGTTTATCAAATTCAGGGTATCCAGATGGTTTAATAAAGTACAAAATACAAAAACATTAACATTACTTTCTTTCGGCAATAAGAAAGTAGACAATGCAAATTGTTGTATTTAGAAAAAATTGTATGGAACACAACAACACTACCGACAATTAAGATTTATACCAAATCACTTTATAATGTTGGATATGGTATAACCTACATTAGAATTTTTGATAAAAACAATTGACATCGTCGTATGTGGTACTATCGACGTTTAAATCTTTACTGAAACAATTAGAAACGCTGGAAGTGGTAGATCCGACTTTTCAATACTTTCGCTTTATCGCTTAAAAACGTCGGAAGTGGTATATCCGACATTTCAAAACTTAACTTTAACGAATAAAAACGTCGGAAGTGGTAAATCCTACATTTCAAAACTTAACTTGAACGATTAAAAACGTCGGAAGTGGTAAATCCGACAATTCAAAACTTAACTTTAACGATTATAAACGTCGGAAGTGGTAAATCCGACATTTCAATACTTAAGGCGAGGTTCTACTAGATTTGTACCCCGCGCCCCTCTCGCGCAAAAGAAGGCGAAGGCGGGGTAGCGGGCGACGCGGCAGGTTGTCAATACGTTGGGCACGCGGTCAAGTTTTAGAATAAATTGTGAATTTAAAAAATAAACAACATCGATTGAAAACTATAATTTAGCAGGTTCTCTGTAGTACTTAAAGATAAATATTTCCATACAGAAATTATGTAGAAATTAAAAAGAATAAACACCAAATAATGCGTTTTATTTTTTATTTTTGCCTGTGTTCGAGAATTTATATGATCGAGGAAAGTACATCCTATCGTGTAACCAATTAGCACGTTCCTTAGGCAATATCTTTATGTATAACATATATTTTTTTCAAGACTGTCATTTAGCAGAAAGTATGTAAAACATTAGATCTTGCAACCTTCAATTCCGTCTCCCTTGGAATACCTCGCCTTAACTTCAATACGTCAACATAGTCGGATCTGGCAGTTACGTACGCTCGGCCGCCCCGCTCGCCCCACTAACATCGTCCGATAGTAAGATTCGACATATTTAACGGTCGCTTAAAGTAAGATCCGACGATTTTAACCTTTATATTTCGTAAATTAACCATAAAATTAAAAAAAAAAAAATGCGGGAGATGAAAGTTACCGTAATTTAGGGTCCATTAATGAAATAAACAGAAAATGGCAGATTTGCAGATCCGACGATTTTAATAGGGACGGGCGATCTGTGAAAATGACAACAGTCTAACTATACCTACCTTATCGGTTTAGGTAATTAAAACAATGTAAACAATCTTGACGTGTCTTTTTATTTAAACGTACACTTTATAAATCGAAATATTTACATTTTACAATTTAGGTATGAAAAAATCATTTACTTTCATAATTGAATTGTATAGTGTAACGATTTTCATTTTTAGACTGTGTATTTCAACAAAAAGACATGTCAAGATTGTTTATATTCTTTTAACTACCTAAACCGATAAGGTATAACACCATTCGTGAGAATTTAGCCTGGTGACAGACGGATGGACAGAGCAGTCTCAGCAATAGGGTCCCGTTTTCACCCATTACGGAACCCTAAAAAGGAAACGAACATTCTCTCAACGCAAAAGCGAAATGTCAAGCGACAAATATAAAGGGATCACTTTCTAAATATATTCGAACACGTTTTTCCATTTAATACTTTTTCCTCGTACATGTGATGTTTTTTATTCCAATTCTAGGCACGATACGATCTGCATCGTTAACGTGCGCAGTTATTCTCCACCTTTAATTGCTTCCTTCGTTCAAAAGGTCCCATTTATAAAAGGCATCTTTTTGCGTTCAGCGTACCTTATTTTCTTCTAATTTAGCGCGTGGTTGTATGAAACGCATAAAGACCTGAATGGAATAGCCAGTTTTGTAATACATAGGCTTCGTATCTTTTGCCACAGATTTTTTATACCATGAAGAAGTTCAGAAAATGGGTCGAAGGCACAACCGTAGACAAGACCGTGTCTGTTTCACGTTTTTAATAGCATTGTTTTAGGTTTAAAGACTCTATCTATGTCTTCACTCTTAACACATCCACGGAAGAAAAGAAAACGTTATTTGAAATACATACACCATACATTCATACATACATATTCTCACGCCTGTATTCCCAAGAGGGGTAGGCAGAGCACATGAATTCAAAAATCCAGTGCCACGCCCAACAATTTCAGGGCAACCAGATGATTAAACGTGATATTGTAGTGACAGGTTGCTAGCCTATCGCCCACAATACACTAACCCTTTCCCTAAGTCGACTCTCACGACACCCACGGGAAGAAAGGGGGAGGTGGTATTCTAACCCGGCACCACACGGAAATTAAATCACACGAAAAAATATTAGCATTAGATTTTTTTCCGTAAATCCTTGTTGCACTCAGCATTTACCACGTTTATCAAATGAGGTCACAATAAAAACGCAACAGAGTTCCTTCTTCTTACCACAGGGTCCTATTATGCTAAGCGTCCACAGGTCCGCATCGCACGCATCGGACGCATCGGATTCAATCAGATGTATGGCGAAATGCGATGCGTACGATGCGGACAGGTGGACGCACTTGTATGAGTTTCTATACAAAGAATACTACAATCCGTTGCGTGCGATACGTCCGATGCGTACGATACCGACAAGTGGACGCTTAGCTTTTGTCACTTTTCGTTGTCAATAGAGAAATATCATGTATCACTCCAATTTGCCAGTGACTGACGACCGTCGCATGTATCGTTTACGGTAGTTAAGTAAATAGGTTGGCTGTTCCCAGTCCTTTCTATCAACCCACTAGTCCATGAAATTTTATAGCATGTTAGAAAGGATTTCTTTAGCAGCGATGTTACGCGTGATTTTCATGAATCCTTTAAAAAAAATAGGTTTCAGACTTATCTATACTAATATTATAAAGCTGAAGAGTTTGTTTGTTTGTTTGAACGCGCTAATCTCAGGAACTACTGGTCCGAATTGAAAAATTCTTTTTGTGTTGGATAAACCATTCATCGAGGAAGGCTTTAGGCTATATAACATCACGCTGCAACCAATAGGAGCGAAGAAATACTGCAAAATGTGGAAAAAACGGGGGAAATTACCCAAAGTCACTATTCCACGCGGACGGAGTCGCGCGCACAGCTAGTTTGAATATAATATGAGATTTGTGTGGTGTCGGGCTCGATTAACACCTCTCCGTTTCTTCCGTGGATGTCGTATGAGGTGACTAAGGAAATAGGTTTGGGTATGCTTTAAGCGACAGGCTAGCAACCTGTCACTATTACTTCTTCCATCTGTTTTATACCTAAAAGTAGTCCAGCGGGAAGTAGCTGCGAGGCGTGAAATAGCATATTGTTTATGTCACGTTTGGTATGTTTTGCTACCCTGTTTGAGAAGACAAATGTAAGTGTATGTACTTAGGTTACGTATGTATGTATGTAGTATCTATGATTAGTCAAAGGATCGTTGGGATCACCAAAGCGGCTCTCGAGGCACTTGCAATCCGTTACAAGATCCTCGTGTATCGGAGCTCCTTCGAGCTCCTTCAATAAATTGCTTTGAGAGCGTTTCATCTACTTATTGAGCTCAAACGATTATACTTTAAGACACAATGTAGAAAGAATTTGAGTGGCTTGTCGCTACCTGAAACTTCATGAGTAGAAAGGATTTGAAAGTAGGTTTTTTTACTAGCGACAAAGAAAGATATATAGTTATTATGTTTGGTGTCAAAGTCTCTCTGTGTATGTATTTAGGCTTTATTGTACATGAGTAAGAAATGAAAATAATATAGACAATAGAAGTTAGGGATACAATAGGCAGACTAATTTAAAAAGCAATCTCTACCTACAATGACCATGGCTTCGGATGGACGACGGATTTTTACAGGCATAAAACCGATGTCAGATGTTGAAATCAATAAAATTCTTCGTACGTGACGATTTAGGTGAGAAATTTATGTGTCAGCTTTTCAACAACCAGCCTAATGGGGTAGGCAGAGCACATGAAACGCTCCTACGTAGACGAAATCGTAACTATTTCACGTTCGTTCTAGCGTAATTTTTATTAGATTTTAAAATCAACTAAGATAATAATTGACATAAGACAGATAGGTACACTCTCGTTTATTTTTTAAATTAGCTCGGCTAGTTTCGGAACAATTACTGACCTACTAACATTGGAAGCCATTACAATTGGATCTTTAAGAAAATATAAATTTACATAAATGGTATCAATTCCTTAGCATACCTACGCTAAGAGAGAGACTAAAGAAAGGAGGAGTAGAGAGTAAGAAAAGTAAAAGGACTTCCACCCGCAACGCACGTCGCTGACAAATTAAACATCCCTGAAAACCATTAGGATTACCTCATTAAAAATGCCATTAAGCCTTAAAAAGTCATAAAGCGACGATCACATAAATATCAGCGGAGACCGGGGCACAGACGGCCGCATAGCCAGAGCAATTAAACAGCGTCTCTATTATAAATGAGGTCGTTAATGCCAAAGATTCCGCGCCGTAATGAGGCAGCCGCCTATCGGCTGTGCTTAACCTTTCATTATGGATACGGTTATGACATAACATTTGAGTCAGTTACATTGTTTATGAGGCGTGTGGTGGGAATGTGTGGTTCCATAATGAGGGAGATGCTCATTGTCAGACTAACTATAAAGACTAATCACCACTTGGAAATATGGGTTTACTAAGGGATGCTTATCGAGCAGAGGTTAAGTTTCTTTCAATGTTTGTTGTGTTTTTAAGAACGAAATGAAATCATGATTCATTAGTTCCCTTCTCTTTAATACATACATACATACGTATTCTCACGCCTGTATTCCCAAGAGGGGTAGGCAGAGCACATGAATTCAAAAATCCAGTGCCACGTTTAGCAATTTCAGGGTAACCAGATAGTTAAACGTGCGTGTGATCTCTTCAATGCGCGTGATAAATTAACTTATAGCCAAGGTTGTAGTGGGAGAGATCAGATGTATTTAGAACGTCTCCTTTTCTTGTAACCCGTTCAATAAAATATTAAATTATGCTTTCCAAGTCATGAATTAACGTCCACAGGGGAGAATAATTTTGTTTCTTCTCGGGTCTATGACTGTTTTTCTGAAACTTAAATGCGTTACTCGATTATAATGTTATCTTAGCTAAATCTATTGAGCACTCGAAGGTGTTCGCGAACACAAATAGCTTAGAGCTGCCGATGTTTACTTTTCAGCTTAGTATAAAAGGTTTACTTAGCTTTTGCATACGCTTTGAGTGACACAGTAACACAATTTGCTTTTAAACTGGATCATTTATTTTATTAACTAACAGGTTAAACAGGTCTCTTAAGGTCTGAAAACGAAAAGTGGTGCGCGATTCTGTAGCTGAAGCCTGGCGGTATACCTCATGTTCTGGATATCATTTTCTGTCACAAACTTCACTTGCTGCAGTTCACCGTTTGGCAGCAAAACGTAGTACGATCCAATGCTCTTCTGGACTTCCACTGGTCCTTCCAGTTTCTCTGCTTGGGGGTTCTCCGTGGGTTCGGTGGTCGTCGCATCTGTGGTTGGCGCTCCATAGGTATTGTCAGGTGCACCGTAGGTGTTGTCAGGAGTCCCGTAACTAGCTGGAGGTTCTTCATTAGGCAGCGTGAAGGGTTCTCCCGCGGGTTTCCATCCTGATGCAGGGTAAGGGCCACTTGCAGGAGGTCCGTAAGTCTCAGTCGGAGCAGCTTCTTGCTTCGGAAGGGTGAACGGTTCCCCAGCTGGTTTCCACCCCGAAGGAGCATAGCCAGTGAACTCTGTCGTAGATTCTGTTGGTGCATCAGTCGTCGGAGCCAACTCTTGGCGCTGGAACCTGAACCTCGCTGGTCTAAAGCGAGGCAGCTCAGCGCAGGCTGCGGCAACCATGCAAGATAGAACCAGGAACTTCATGTTGGATAGATAGGTCTTGAATGATGCTGATGACGGTGGTGCTCCCTATTTTATACTGCTTAAAGTCTTTATGGTTCATTGTTGTATCGTAAAAGGGATCTTAAGGCCGTTTAGTTCAGGATGGGTCTATGAGGATAAGAACGCCGGTCACGTCTGCAGCTAACATTGACCTCTTAATGTGGATACGTCAGGACGGACGTGATGATAATTAAGTAAGTCGATACTGATGTAAACCGCTGTCATCGGTTGTTTTAATTTGGCTTCTCCGTTTGGGGCTTCCCAGCTAATCTGTTTAAAGGCATGGTTAAGAGGCCCATTAATCCAATGATCTAGTATTTTAATTGACTGTAGTGTTTCCCGCATTCGTATGTAGGCATATTTATTTAACATTATTCCTACCCAATTTGCCCCTTAAAAAGTATTCACCTAATTTTACTCTTCTGTTTTTCCCTGTATACTTAATTTAATTTCAAATAGGTTAAATTACATTAACCTATTTAAAGCGGGTGCTTTTTCTTCAAAGTGAGAACAAAAGACATTAATTATTCTTTTACGGAGCAAAAGCCGTTAAAAAGGCTTGTTTTTCTATAATTAACAGTATTTTATCGTTTCAGTTACAGTCTTTCCTGTATCTAGTTCAACACGAACTTGAACTGCGTTATTATTAACAAAAAAAGGGCTCTTGAGAGCCAAGAAAGAGAGACAACCGTACGTTATTACACGGCTAAGTATTGAATAGATTGCTTTTTATCATTTGATCTGTAGTTCCCACGCGGGCTCAGTGCAAATCGGGAACTTTAGACAGTATCTCTTTTTGAGAGGAGACCCGTGCCTAGCAG
Source organism: Adoxophyes honmai (assembly GCA_005406045.1). NCBI lineage: Eukaryota > Metazoa > Arthropoda > Insecta > Lepidoptera > Tortricidae > Adoxophyes > Adoxophyes honmai. The sequence goes on along the minus strand of BHDV01039564.1, from coordinate 12,449 downwards.
TTTTAGATAGGTTGCCTACATAGTCAAATCAGTAACTTTTTTATAGATGCCAAAACAATAATCATTTGTTATGGTTGTTTACTTAATTACTTTTAATTGTTTGGACTGTCGTCACAACTCGGGCTCACTGTGAATGGGAACTTTACACACCCTCTGATACTGGAAGAAGGCCTGTGCCCAGTGGTGGAGGGTCACATTACGCCACGTATATATGTGTGTGCACGTTTTGGAAACAGCAGTACACAAACACATAGATAACTTGAAAAATGTTGTGAAACAATTATTGATTTCCACATACATACATATTCTCACGCCTGTATTCCCAGGAGGGGTAGGCAGAGCACATGAATTCAAAAATCTAGTGCCACGTTTAGCAAATTCAGGGTAACCAGATGGTCAAACGTGATATTGTAGTGACAGGTTGCTAGCCCATCGCCCACAATACACTAACCCTTTCCTAAGTCGACTCTTACGACACCCACGGGAAGAAAGGAGGAGGTGCTATTCTAACCCGCCACCACACAGGTTTATTGATTTCCTTCGGTAAATTATGGGTAGGTACAACTGTCTTTAGAAAACTGTACTTCGTTCTATACCCTAAAAATAAACACACCTCTTTTTCATGCCTCGCCAGTAAAATGGTGTCCTATTACTAGGCACAATACTTACTCTGTTTTTAGTGTTTTTAGTTTCTCCCCATCTGGGGCATACTCAGTCTATACAAGTTGAATATCATTCTCTGCCATCCTGCCCTGATATACGTACAATATGAACAAGCATAAATATCTGATTCAGCTTATTAAAAACCAAGAAATGTAAGGAAATGGCCAATGTAATTTACCTACATAAAAAATAAATTAACAAATCTGTATCCGTACCAATATATAAATGTGAAAGTGTGTTTGTTTGTTTGTTTGTTTGTCCGTCTTTCACGGCTAAACGGAGCGATGGATTGACGTGATTTTATAGGTAGAGATAGTTTAGGGCATGGAGAGTGACAAAGGCTACATTTTGTCTCTTCAAAACCCCCCCATTTCCCTAAAGTGAGGAGTGGAAGTTTTCAATGTCATCAAGAAAGCTATAAAATTGGTATGTGTGCTATCTCTTCTGTAATACCCCGAATCTAGCGCGAGCGGAGCCGCGGGCAAAAGCTAGTACCTGATAATTACCGATTGGGTGCGTTATAGCATAATTAGAGAGAAATGCGGTCTGACAAAGGATATTACAACCATGACAAAGAAAGGAAAGGAAAAAAAACCGGCCAAGTGCGAGTCGGACTCGCGCACCGAGGGTTCCGTACATACCTGCAAGGTTTACAAAGTTCGTTCATTACGACAATCGAGTCATAACTATGGTATTTTTATTAAAAAATATATATTTTGTAATGTAACTAAAAATTTAAGGTTTTCGGAATTTTTCCTTTATGTGTGCTATAAAACGTTGCTTCATGCCAAATTTCAAGATTCTAGGTCGACTGGAAGTACCCTTTAGGTTTTGATTCCCTTGCGAGTACTTGCGAGTTTCAAAATATGCAGCTTAAATTGCTGTTTCTTTTGATTGCGTTGACATAGAAGTTTGATTTTGTTACAGCTTAAAGGTATTATAAACTTGAGTAATTTTTCCTTTATCTATGCTATAAGACGTTGCTTCGTACCAAATTTCAAGATTCTGAGTTCACGGGAAGCACCCTGTAGGTTTTGATTCCCTTGCAAGTGTCGAAAATTTGCGGCATAAACGGCTGTATCTTTTGATTGCGTTGGCTTAGAAGTTTGATTTTTTCACAGCTTCAAGGGACAGAAGACCTGAGTAATTGATATTAATTCCTGAGAAAAAGGGTCTTGACAGACGGACGGACGGACGGACAGACGGACAACAAAGTGATCCTATAAGGGTTCCGTTTTTTCCTTTTGAGGTACGGAAGCCTAAAAATCATTAGTTTGTGCATGTAGAAAGGATGGATGAATCAAGGCTGTGTAAACAAAGGGTAGTGTAAGGACGAGTAGGTCGAGGGCGCCTTCAATAACACAATATCAACCAGATAGGCGATGTTCTGAAGACAGCCTAAACTAAAAATACCCTATTTTTTCTTACCTAAATTGTAAAATGTAAATATTTCGATTTATAAAGTGTACGTTTAAATAAAAAGACACGTCAAGATTGTTTATATTGTTTTAACTACCTAAACAAATAAGGTATAGCGCCATCTATCATCGAATAGCCGAACAAAATAATTCTACATGGCGCCCGAAGTTGCATAATTGCAACTTCCAACTTTCTCTCTGTGGACTTCGGTCCCTAGGCTAACATCTGCCTGGAGAGAGATCTCTGGAGTCTTTTCCACACATGCATGGCAGAATAGAAGCCAATGGCGCTCTGTTCTACAGAATAGGGCGTGATAGTTATTGTTAAGTAAATATTTACTCAACTCAAGTCCTATCCAGAACTCTGGACAATCCAATTCCAGTCTAATTCTGATGCAAATGCTGACCCCTTGAGTCCATTCCCATTACTAAATCAAATATTACAATTACTGTTAGAGCCCTTAATCCTAGGTTAAGACATCTTAATGGAGTTCCAGTGGTACTAGTCTTAGTAAACAGCAATTAATGCCCTTAAATTAAGAGTACTTGCGAATGTTTATTTAGGCTAGGAAATGTCACAGTTAATAATTACTCAACTGGGTCCATGGGGTCTCGACGCCACATTTTTTAAGGAATTAAAAAAGTGAATGGTCGACGCAACTGGCAACCAATGGGCTGCCTGCCAGCTACTTCTGCAAAAAAAATGTGCATAGCTGTTCAAAGGGGGAATGCTAGCCTTTTGGACTGAGCAGTCGTGCAGACAGAGCGGTGGCGCGCAGTGCGCGTTTGGCAGCAGGAGTCGCGGCTCGTAGATGAAGTTTAAGTTGAAGATGGTTTACGGACTAGCTTGAAATTATGTCGAGCTAAATTTGATTTAAGACGTGAGTGATTCTCACGGTAGTTTCATATTCAAAATTTCATTTTGCTGTTTCAAGTTTCAAGGCCACTTCTAGCATATTTTTTTACTATTTGAGTTGGCAGTTACAATAGTGAAAGGTTGCTAGCCTTAAAAATACACTTAATACTAATTCCTTGGCTGCCTCTTACGACATCCACTGAAGAAATAGAAAGGTGTTCTAAACCCGACACCACACGAAAACTGGTAATACATACATACATGGTTTACCCTTGAAATGTCGACAAATGTTAAATCGAATTTTAGTTCAAAGTCAACGTTAGGCACTTTTTCATTTGATCGATTATTCATTTCATCGAAAATTTAAATGGTGTATTTTCATAACATCGATTTTTATTATGAGTAAATTTTATTTAATAAAGACTTTATTTCACATATCTTGTTTTTGATATTTATTATTCCATATTTTGTTATTTTACATATTTACGTTTTTCATATTTATTATTTCATATTTTATTGTTTTACATATTTACGTTTTTACACCTATTACTGATAAACCTACGTACATCTGCCAGCTATTTCGTTTTTGTGGTCATAAAAAAAAATAACCTTAACCTAACCTAACTTACCTATATCTGCGAGCTATTTCGTTTTTGTGGTCATAAAAAAAAATAACCTTAACCTAACCTAACCTACCTATATCTGCCAGCTATTTCGTTTTTGTGGTCATAAAAAAATAACCTTAACCTAGCCTAATCTACCTATATCTTCCAGCCCTTTCGTTTTTGGTGGTCATAAGAAAATAACATTAACCTAACCTAACCTATTTACCTATATCTGCCAGCCGTTTCGTTTTTGTGGTCATAAAAAAAATAACCTTAACCTAACCTACCTATATCTTCCAGCCGTTTCGTTTTTGTGGTCATAAAAAAAACCTTAACCTAATCTACCTATATCTGCCAGCTATTTCGTTTTTGTACTCATAAAAAAAACCTTAACCTAACCTACCTATATCTGCCAGCCGTTTCGTTTTTGTGGTCATAAAAAAACCTGACTTAAAATAATGAAATGAAATGAAATGAAATAATGTAATGAAGTATGAAATGAATTAGTTGTGTACTAATACATCGATGAAATATTATATATTATTTGATGTTCTGTCTTTTAAATAATCCATTAAATGTAATTTCAAGCATTTAAAATTCCTTATTTCATTACTCTTATAATTGTTATAATTATGTAATGAATAGTTGATGAAGCCATAATACTCCAAGAGATAATATTTATACTGAATATTCTTTAAATCGTTTTCGATGAAATGAAATTCGATGACAAGTTTGTCGACATTTCAAGGGGATACCATACATACATACATATTCTCACGCCTGTATTCTCAAGAGGGGTAGGCAGAGCACATGAATTCAAAAATCCAGTGCCACGTTTAGCAATTTCACGGTAACCAGATGGTTAAACGTGATATTGCTGTGAAAGGTTGCTAGCCCATCGCCCACAATACACTAACCCTTTCCCAGAGTCGACTCTTACGACACCCGCGGGAAGAAAGGGGGAGGTGC
>BHDV01039530.1:233837-286664 GCA_005406045.1 Adoxophyes honmai | reverse complement strand
TATTAGTATAGAATTGAAGTCGGTTTTTTTTGTTTAAAATTATACATGGTAATGTTTAGTGACACAAGTGTACAACGATAAAGTACTGACTTAAGCGGGCCGCACACCAGCGCCACATGCTACACGTATCGAACATTTACGTCGCCGCAATGTGTGACACAAAAAACGAACAGGTTCGAACTTGAATTATTGTAGTGCGGATGACGTCTCGCCACAAAGTGTGTCCGCTACAAATGTATCCTCGATGTGCGTGCTCACGTAGGAATGTATGGTGGCGTTAAATGTGTCGCATTTAAAATGTGACGCTACAGTTGTGAAGAGACAATTGTATGCCTGGTGTGCGGCCTGCTTTACACGTACACGTACGCAAAGCAAGCACGCAAGTACGCACGCACGAATGCACAAATACACGCACGAACGCACACGCACGCACGGACATACGCACGCACGGACATACGCACGCACACAAACAAATATAGTAATGTTCTAATGTTATATTAGTATGTACGTAGAAGATTACTTACATGGGATCTCGAGTTCAAAAATGTTGCATGCGGTTCAAGTATTTTAATGTTTAAATAAAGTAAAAATAAACTGTAATCTTGATTTCATGTTGTTGTTGTTGTTTTGAATAAATATTTGTTACATGAAGTAAATACATTGTTACATGAATGTAAGACACCCCAGCAATGAAGAAAAATGCAAAATACTGAATCACTGTTTAGTTAGCTAGTCGCTGTGTCGCGTGTTTGCTAAAATTATCATATTATCTACATAATTTAGGAAACTATAGGTCGATTTTTACTTATTGCGTCATGCTTACTATTTATTCTACGAACGTGATTGTTTATTGATTTCTGTCGAAAATTAAGTAAAATAAGTACCTAAAGACCTAAACAATTTACTGTACAAAAGAAAATAACATTAAATGCAAAAAACATACATATACTTACAAATTAAATGCCGAAGTACAAACACAGACTTATCCCTTAAAGGATCTCTTACAGGATCTGGTGCACCACATCTTCCCTTTGTAATATGTATGCTGTGTAATATAAGTTTTTAACAACATTTTTGTCAATTTTGACAGTAAAAAGAATATGTAAATACAACGTTACGAACTCTCTCCCCAGTACAACGGCTTCAACGGCGTCCTCCTAAGCCTGTTCCCGAAGCAGGCGCACGCGCAGCACGCGACGCCGATGGCGCACACTCTTAAAGAGATGCGGGACGCCGCCGCCGCCGCAACCGACCGGGCCAAGGCCAACGTGCTGTCCTCCGTCAACAGGACGTAACAGGATGACCGGGACTGAAGGGGAGGCAAGTGTTAGGCGGAATAGGGGTTTAATAATACTAAAGGCCGATCCCGGAGCAAAGCGAAATTTGAGCGTTGACCCGCTGCTATGGGGGCGTCCATATATTACGTGAGGAGTTTTAGAGGGGGGGGTTGAGTCAAATCTCACCTAATCTCACGTTGAGGGGAGGGGGGTCACGGCAAATATCACGCAATTTTCTTGTTTGAAACAAACAAAAAACTACTATTTTGGTCCATTTAATCCAGATGCCTAAGGTCTTAAAAACCGAAGTAAGGATGTGGATGGCGCTTTACGTTTGACACTTCACGGGTGTATCGGAACGAAGAACAATTAAAGTTTTTTTTTTAAGTTACGTCATTCACCTAATTTTTTATTTTCAAATAAATATGTTTTTTCTTTTTACAATAACAATCCAACGCGTTAAACGTAACAAACCCACATTTTGAAAAATCGCACGTGAGATTTGGGGGGTGGGGGAGGGGGTTGAATAAAATCTCACGACACCTCACCAGAGGGGGAGGGAGGGTCAGAAAATTGAAAAAAAACACCTCACGTAATTTATGGACGCCCCCTATCTATCTCTGTTGCACGCGTGCGTATTAACCTCACGCTCGCACTTGAGCACGTCGCACTGTGCGAGCGTGAAGGCAATATTACTGCACGCGTGCGACAGAGATAGATAGCAGCGGGTCAGCGCTCGAATTTCGCTGCGCTCCGTGACCGGCTTATACAGTGAAAATCGCGAGTAAATAAAATGGATATTGTCTCATCTTTACGTCGAAATTAGCTCGACACGGTCCCGATGATGAGTCACAAATTGACCTGAAAAATGTCGAGCTAAGTTCGATATGAAGACGTAAGTGTATCCGTTTTTAGCGAATTGTGAAAGAATTATGGTTAGAGATATGTTCTTAAAATGTTGGATTCCCCTTACATTTGACCCTGTCTATGAAGTGCAAATTGCAACATTCATATCACGAGTATGTGTATTAATGGAACTTTAATCAGTGCAGTTATTAACAGGACCCAGAAATATCTATATCTCATTCACGGAAACAAGTTAATATAGCGCTCTCTCTGTCACGTAATCCCATACAAATGACAAAGACAAAAAGTCAAAGACGTTTGACAATCTCGAAAAACGCGTTCACACCTGACCAGGGGCGTAGCTACCGCCGTATCTGGCGTATCAATTATACGGGGCCCCCGGGCCAAGGGGGCCCCCAATGTGTGAAGGAAAAAAATGAAAAAAATCTTTCCTTTGACAAAAATCTTCTCCCCCCCCCCACAAAGGGCCCCCTAAATTTTTTTATACGGGGCCCCGCCAATGCACGCTACGCCACTGCACCTGACTACTATGGTAAAAGTGAATTTAAATTTATAGTTGGAAATGGACTTAAAAAATTTAGCTTTTAAAATTTTATATTCGTCATAATAAATAGTAAAAATTATGTTAATTAGTCTTCTTATTCAAAGTGATAATTTTTGATTTTTGCACGACCCCTAAGTTATAATCTCCTTATTCATTGGTGAAAGTCCATCTAACAAATAATAATTTAATACTTAAAATTGTACGGTTTTTTTTTTAATATGAAGTTACAATCTGCCAAAAACTTTTTGATAAAACAAATGTAGCCTAGTTTGAACACTGCATTTTTTGTTTGCCCTATTAACTTGGTTTCCTGAATGATGTATAATTGTATAGTCAATGGTATATTCCACAATTTTAACTCAAAATTTGGTTTAAGCTACACGCAGAATTACCTATGAGCATATCATACGTCAAATTGTCTACTATATTAAAGTTTCCAACATTAATCTGCCCTATTTCTGCCTTTCGCGTATCTTAAGTTTATGTATCTCTCCATCCATAGACATGAGTGTATGTCAATATAGATAGATAGATAGATAGATTCATTTATTTCTCTTTGAAAATCACATTATATCTAAATTACATGTCAGACACAAGGAATTCACAAAAAGATCGTCAAATGGTAAAGAATAGTTAATAACTAAGTAATAAATACAATAACAAATTAATGTCAAGTAATAATGTAAATAATGTCAAGATCACGAATATCAAAATAAAATAAAATCACAAAATGTGAAAAATGTCAAAAATCAAGAAATAAACGTTAAGGGTAAAATGTCAAAAGGTAAACAAAAATACTAATAAAATCTAAAAGCAATTCACAAAAAGATCGTCAAAGTGTAAATAAAATAATAATGATAATGAATAATAAATAATAAAACATTCAAACATTGATGTCAAATTCCAGTAACTAAGTAATCTTTTACAGAATACAGCGATTTATCCAAGAGAAGTTCCTTGAGTCGGTATAGTGTACTGAAGAGTTGATTCACCAATCGTAATGGAAAATATCGCAAGACGCGCTAATCAATACATTTTGCATGTACATTGCAAATTCCAATTTATAAGACTAAATATGAGACCACGCTCGGTAACTTGTGGTTTCTTTATCTAAGTTTAACTAATCTGCAATGTTAAGAAGAAAATCTATGGCCGTTAATTTTGAAGTGCTTTTGGAAGAGTAAAATTGGTTTTGAATTGAAATTCCAAACTTTTTTTAAAGACTCGTTTATAAGGCGAGTGTTATTTATAAATTAGGCTCGTGTTAGTTATAGTTTGCTGTTAAAATTAGGAGTTATATTTAGTTTTAGAAGATTGTACACGTATAAATTGCTTCAATTATTTATTATAGGATTATTTTTCTATTTCACTGTATGTTTCTTGATTATTTATTTCACTGCCATTAGTAACAGAAACCAAGTGCAATTAATTAAAAATATTATGCAGACATGTGCACGATAATAATAAAAACGTTCATAATGAGTAATAATTACTGTTCATGACAACTGGATCATTAAACATCAAACATAAAAATGTATATTTACTTATATATTGTAATGAACTCGTGACATTATGGTTTCTCGATGAAATGTGTCCATGACCATTCGCTACTCGTACATACACTCAAATGCACTCTCAGCTACTTGTACCTTTGTTACCACATTCCAACTGTGGGTTTTGCGAGTGAAAATGAAATATCAACGGTTTGTGTGACTCGAAGCTAGTATACAGAATGAAGAGCAATTTTGGCTAGGTATATCTACGAGATCTTTAAAAGTAGAAGGATGCTGATTCATTCAAAATAGAACTGCAGCCCAATCACATAGATTCCTAAAATTTTTAACAGTTGTTTTGTACAGCAGTAGTGTGTTGTATTTTTTAAATAAGGAGTACAATCACATCTCTTTGATTCTGTATCCTAAACTCATTCCCTTTCACAAAAACCGTTCCATTGTATTGTTATGTTAGAAAAGTATCTTAGAACATTGCCATTATCATAAATGTACCTAGTTCTGTGTAATTGAACAAGAAAATCCTTCGGTTTTCAACACAGTTCTTGCTTCAGAAAAAATGTTTTTTTTTAAAAATCTCAGTCCTAAAAGATACTTTCTGTCTGTGACTAGGGTATTTTCTTGGTCGATTATAGGTACAATATTTGTCCATGTATTGGTAGTTTGGTGTTGGGTACGGATTTTAACAGCACCGGATATGGTTTAGTGCTGGAAAAGTACAAGTTACAATGTTACAAGCCTAAAATGACAACATCGGTCAAATAAGTGTGACCAATGATGCCTTTTTAGAATTGTGTTATTGTAACTTGTACTTTTTTGACACAGCACCTAGAATTTGATTGGAGAACACTCGGAATTATACACCAAGTGTTGTTTGTTAAGATCGTAAGAATTCAATTGTTCTCGACATCACTTGAAACTGTGAACTTGCCATGTAAAATAATAAAACACAAAAATAAACATAAAACTTTATGCTGCGAAAAGAAACACGAAAAACGTTAAAAAATTATCTAGTCTGCTCTATGGAATTCGCATGTTTCTCTGTATCGTCCCATTTTAGGCCTATTACATTTAAGTATGTTTATAATAATGTTTCCAATATTTTAGTGACTAATAATAAATAATTAGTGTATTACTTTGGCGGTTTGCCATTCAACCTGCTTCCAGACATATGATTTGTAGAAAAAACCATTGTGTGGATGCAGCATTACCTTTTGCATTTTTTATTGCACGTTTTCGGGAAAAATGTACAGTACAATGTACGTGTGAAAATCAAAACTATTTCGCCACGAAATAGTATGATCATAATGCATAATGTCATCGTCATTATGTACTAATCGAGTACACTTTTCGCGAAAATGACAGAGTTTACACTCTCGCTTAGTTGTGCTAACTTGATGTTTGCTTGGCAACAGTGTGACTAGCCCTTGCAAATACTCTTTAGCAAGGCAACTTTATTGTAAGGCTTCAACTTGTTTTAGAGTTCCATAGTGTATAGTTATTTAGAGATAGTTACCATTTGAAAAAATAGGAGGAGCAATAAAAGAGTCTATTGAACTATGTTGTTTTATTTGATCACATCACCTAGTTTGGTTGTGACAGCTATCTCTTGCCGAATGCAGAATGCAGCCTACACAAACTTCTTGTAACTGCCCCTTAACACTTTCACGACCAAGCCTAAAATCAATACACTTGCGCGGAACCAAGTAGTCTATAGCTAGTGCAAAAAGAACCCGGCTACCGAGTTCTCTGTATCTCGCGAATGTTTTGAAGAACCCGGGAGCAGGGTCCTAAGTTCTGAATGTGTTAACACCCACACAGGGATGTTATTAACAATTAACTACTTAAAAAATTACAGGGATCCCTTGGATGGCTTTTTTGGCCGTTGCCGAACACTGAACTATACCCATAGTTTTCTAATTGCAGTTTGTTACTTTATTTTTAAAGCTGCTCTTAATCTAGCACTTCTGCTTCGAGGATTTCTCTCAACTTCGTCTGGAGATGGTACTTCCACATGCTTATTGATAGCCTGCCAAGGGGTATCCAGAAAGTAATTAATAGTTTCTTGGTCTTGAACTAAAGTCGGACTCAAATATTTCATGGGCACAGGGTTCGCAACTTCGTTAATAATATTCCCTGCAATGTGCCGTTTTATTATTGTATCTTCTAAGGAGTGGAAGCTGATTGTCACAAGCCTTCCATGTATTTTTAAATAGTATTTAGCAAGGACCATGCCATAGTTAATTTCATTTAGCTCATTGTTGACAAAGATGCGTAAAGCTTGAAATATTTTAGTTGCATTTGACTGTGGTCGTTGCAATTTGTCTAACCTAATTTCATCTGGACAGCAAGAATTGACAACATCTACCAACTCCTGTGTTGTTTCTATATTTTTAATCATGTATCTGGCTTGTATGATAGTCTGTGCTATTTTAGCTGCTTTTTTTTCTTCACCGTAAATTTTAAATATTTTATACAGTTCTTGTTCGTTAGCTGTGGCCAGTACTTCTCTAGCTGTAATCTGGTTTGGGTCCCGCCCTGCATCCATTCTCATGTCTAAGTAGCCATTTTTACTTATAGAGAAACCTCTTTCTCCTGTATCAAGTTGCATAGATGAACATCCAAAGTCAAATAGCATGCCGTCAATAGATGTTTGCTTGATGCCTTTTTGTTTCAAAAGATCTGGCAATTCACTGAATTTACCTAGCAGTGGTGTTACTCTGTTAGGATACTCTTCAGCAAGTTTTTGAGCTTTGGCAAAAGCAGTTGGATCTCTGTCTAGAGTAATGAGCTTACAATCCGATGACTCAAGTATTTTTCTGGAATGTCCGCCTGCACCAAATGTCATATCAATGTAATACTCATTATCCTTTGGATCTAGATGTTTGATGGCTTCATCTAGAAGAACAGGGGTGTGATCTTTGTACTGTAAAGGCTCTGTGGCGATCGTTCGACGCAGTAAAGCGTTGGATAGTCTTGAGATTCTCTGTAGAATCATTTTGAGTCTTTGTTGAAAAGTTTGCTAAAGAAACCCTTGTTTTCTTCTTTTAGATAGGTCAATACCTCACTCGAGAGCATTAAGTTGCACTCTTCAGTGCTCAAGCCTGTGGCAGTGCTGCTGTGAGTGCGTTTGTATTTATTTTTGTAATGATTGTCGGCCAGGCGATTGAGAGAAGCGTATTGACGGTTACACAACTCTGAATCTAAGTTCACTCGCTCAGTAGACTCAAATGCCGCCTTTACTTTGTCTCTGATTACTTTACCGAGGTCTCTGGAAAGGTAAGTAGGATTAATATTTTAAATTAGGATCATCGAGAACCCGAGTGACATAACCCTGTCGTACCTACACCTACCTTTCACCTTTAGTAACATCCAATGGCCATTTAGCGATCAATTTTACAAATTTCTTATACTGACTAGTCATAGCTAGTGCTTTTTAAGATTTCATAATCGAATTAGTCCCAAAAGCAACGAGAATAATAGTAGCAAGCAATAGACCTCTTTTTAGGTTAGAAAATTTGACAGTTTTGACACATGACACTGACGTTTCTGCTACGTGATATTTGAGCGCATTGAAAAACAGCTTTAATGTACGAAACGTTTCGACAACTTCTGTAACAATTTTTGAAAAACGCCAGAATTAACTGAAGCAGTCCCAAAGATGGCGTTATCTAATACAATGGCTGTCACGGATTAACCGTATCAAAAAATAAAGACCCGATGCGGGCTTTGGCGTAATCCCAATTATTTAGAATTAACTCGCGGTCTAATCCTCTTATTTTGGGATATATCAGGATGGGATAAAGAATAGCAAACGGTTTATTGGAGTTTGGAATTAAAAATACAATCTATTTCGGGTCAACGTTTCAGCTTTCTCGTTCAATCCCAACCATCGCACTTTACGTGACATTTTGCTATCGTACTATTTCTGCGGTTTACGTAAAAAATAATGAATGGTTGCACATTACGAGCAGTCAAGAATGCAATTTATAGTGCAAGAGAACGTTTTTTTGGTTAACTTCTACTTCTAAGACTGATAAAATAAACAGATACATACCTACCCCGTCGACTAATACAGTGCGCTGTGTGTAGGTACATACCTAAGGGTTTAGTTTAGGTAATTTAACTAAAAGTAAACAAATTTCAGCTTGCTTTTGTAATTCAAACTAGACTCAAGTAGGTATGTTAATACAAAAAATAATCTTCTAGAAAATAATTTTAATATTTTAGTCGTTAATTGACATTATTTTGTTTACTTTCTGTCACCTAATAATCCAAACCTGTCAAGGATAGAATAGAATAGGATGGGTATGCGAATTTTAGTTCTCGGCATGGCATCTAACTCGGTAAGTTCACGCACGGCCCTTGTAGCTCCAAACGCACTTATGGTGAAACCAGGATGGCGTGGTGCGGTGGCGTCACGGTATCGGCTGTAATCTACACTAATATTATAAAGAGGAAAACTTTGTTTGTTTGTTTGTTTGTTTGGTTGTAATGAATAGGCTCAGTAACTACTGGACCGTTTTTAAAAATTCTTGTACCATTCGAAAGCCACATTATCCACGAGTAACATAGGCTAAATTTTATTAAAAAAAATCTGTTAAACATTTGCGTTTAGATATCTACATCTACACTAATATAGGCATATAAGACATAGACATATAATAGGCTCAGAAACCTACGACCCCAAAATTCGAAATTTACGCGAACGAAGTCGCGGGCGGAAAGCTATATAATATATAATATGTAATAGGTGCAGGCCCCTCTTCTCCACTGGGCACTATGGGCACGTGCCCAGGGCCCCGCGATCGAATGGGGGCCCCCTAGTTCCTGCCAGATTACCAAATGATAACCATAGGGGCCCCATGACCCTAATGTGCCCAGGGCCTCAAATAGTTTAAAGACGGCCCTGAATAGGTGTGGCGCCACCTATTGTAGAATAGCCGAACTAGGCAATACTACCAATCTTTTCAGACCACATTTCACGGAATCAATTAGTTTTAGCTTTTTAAATTTATTTTACCTAGACTAAAACGTAAAAGGATGGCTACGCACTTGTGATCCCTTGTTGTTGTTTGTTTGTCCGTCATTCACGGCTACACGGAGGGATGAATTGACGTGATTTTTTTAGATAGAGATAGTTTAGGGCATGGAGAGTGACATAGGCTACTTTTTGTCTCTTCAAAACCCCCTATTAGGGGTGGAAGTTTGTGGAGAATTCCGCAATTTTCAAAGCTATATATTGGTATGTGTGCTATCTCTTCTGTGCTACCCCGAATCCGAGAATCCGCGAGCGGAGCCGCGGGCAAAAGCAAGTAATTAAATACGTACAAAGCACACAGCCAGAAGTAATTCTATCTCACGTTCACATTTTAATGAAAAAACTAGGTTTTTTGGATTAAATACATACATACATACAAATAATCACGCCAATAATCCCTAATGGGATAGGCAGAGCGCACGAAATGTGAAATAGACATAACCATGATTATGACTATTTCACGCTTCGCAACCACTTCTAGCATCATTTTGGGTTTGAAAACAGATGTAAGAGGTAGTATAATAGTGACAGGTTGCTAGCCTGTCGCCTAAAGAATACCTAAACCCATTGGATTAAATACTGATTTTAATTTAATTATTTTACTTTTGACGTTACATAAACGACTAAGTAAATAAATTCTGTGTATGTATATTTCAAGTGCCTACCTGTTACCAGTTACCACTATTTATTTATAACACCAAAAAAAAACACGGTTGTTGTATTGGAGGCCCCCGTAAATTATATTTTCATTTTATTTTTAGTATTTTTTGTTACCCCGTGTTACCCCGTGTGGTGCCGGGTTAGAATAGCACCTCCCTCTTTCTTCCCGTGGGTGTCGTAAGAGTCGACTCTGGGAAAGGGTCAGTGTAAATATTGTGGGCGACGGGCTAGCAACCTGTCACAGCAATATCACGTTTGACCATCTGGTTACCCTGAATTTGCTAAACGTGGCACTGGATTTTTTAATTCATGTTTTCTGTCTTTCCCTCTTGGGAATACAGGCGTGAGAATATGTAAGTATGTATGTATTGTTTGTTAAAGCAGCAATAGAAATAGATACAAAATCTGTAAAAATTTCAACAATCTAGCTGCTATGGTTTGTGAGATACAACCTGGTGACAGACTGATGGACGTACGGACAACGAAATCTTAAAAATTGGGTCCCGCTTTCGCTCTTTGGGTTCGAAACCCTAAAAAGTGCTAGACTAGGTTTCGACATAAGCCCGTCACAGACTACGCATATACGATAATATTTTATCTGCGTATAAATGCCATTTGTCCATATGTCGGTGTCAAAAGATACCTGACGGTAAATCTGCGCAGTGGAGCGATATTGACAGATATGTCCTGTAACAGATATCTTACCGTATCTGCTTAATGTGTGACGGGCTATAGTTGTTTCGACTGTATAGGGTGTTATTAAAACACCTTGCTATATTTTGAAGGTGTGTATTGATATCGTATCCTGACAACGTATACACAATTATTTTTTCGAAATTAGCACATTAAAAAAACTGTTATTAACTGTAGGTTAGGTTGGATAAATTCTGACATTCATTACATTAGGCATGAAAAATGATTATGTACCTACGTAAGGTGGCACTAGAGCACTTACCTAAAGGTACGGTGGTCGTATGTGATCGCCCGTGACCCTAGAACTTTATGAAATTTTGTGACCCTTCGTCGGGAGCAACGCGCTACGGCGGCAATGGTAAGGCGCACGCCGCGCGGCATCTCTGTCTACTCAACTCAACACAAACTGGGTCGAATCCATTTTGTAACGCTATAAGTAACATTCATTTAACAAAATTACATAAGACTGATACCTACTTCACAAGTCACTATCAAGAACTGAAGCCAACGACTTCACAGTCAATGAACGCATCCAGACGGAGCCTTATTCGCCGTAATTCCTCCAATTTACAAGGAAATTAATCTTCCCGCAAACCAATTCATAACCGCGTAAAACCTTCACAATCCCGAAAATTATTTTCATTGATATCTTCATTGCCACGGATCTACAGTCAATTTTGACTGCATCCCGTATTTCTTCCCAGAATATCTATTTTTTTTTCCGCATCCATACGCCGTTTACACCCGAATAGTGTACTACGCGATCTAAGTTATAAATATCACGTACATTGACGCGTGGTTGCGGTAATTCCTTGATAGTGAGCGACCGAGGAAGCAATGAACGGTGTACGTGAGAAAATGGGTGGATGAAAAATGTGTAAGGTGAAAGGTAACGGTGAGCGTTACAAAGTGTGAGCCTTTTGTCTGGATTAAGGGGCAGTTTTGATAATGCGTTTAACTCGACCTTGCTTTTTAAATTCGTAGGGTAATTTTTCGAAACAAGGGTTGTTAAGTTATAAATATCTTGAAATACCAACGTTATACCTTATGATTGGACTTCAGCTAACATATTTTTGTGATGATCTAGTATTTGTTTTCTACACTTTCTTAGTCCACAAAATGAAATGTCGACAAATTACGTCCTTTATTTAACACTAGCTTTCCGCCCGCGACTTCGTTCGCGTAAATTTCGGATTTTGGGGTCGTAGGTTTCTGAGCCTATTCATTACAAACAAACAAAGTTTTCCTCTTCATAATATTAGTGTAGATGTAGATATCTAAACCCAAATATTTAACAGAATCCTTTTTTTTTTTTTCAAAATAAAATTTTGCCTATGTTACTCGTGGATAATGTGGCTTTCGAATGGTGCAAGAATTTTTAAAAACGGTCCAGTAGTTACCGAGCCTATTCATTACAACCAAACAAACAAACAAACAAACAAACAAAGTTTTCCTCTTTATAATATTAGTCTAGATGGATGCATACTATTCAATGTGGTGCCTACTGCACAGTGATCGCGGAAACATTTTAGCAATTTTAGTGCAGCATTGTTGAGTTAAGAAAATTTTGCTTATTCTAGCTGGAATAGCTAATTAGGGTTAATATTATACCTACCTAATACATAAACCCTAATGCATCATATCCCCATAAAATATTTGTCAAAATTCATTTATTTCTGCCATGCTGCATTGTAATTGGCAAAAAGTTTACGATCGCTGGGTAAGTAAGTACTACATATTTGTTATAATTCTATGATAACCGAAGATATTTTATACTTACTTATACTTACTCTAACCTTCAAAACTTCGGTCATAATGACTCATGTTTAATTTGGTGCTTAGGCTAAATTATCTGCGACAAACGCAATCAAACAAACCAACGTAACTGCGACAATCGCACCAAATACTTACAGGGAAACAACGGCCGTCTTGTCAATGGAGCTCCCGGCTAGCCGTAGGGCGGGCGGCGCGCGCATTCGCCGCCATTTCTGTCTGCAGTCGACCGCGGCGCGCCTCGCTCGCGCCATGCAGCCTGACAAATTACATAATCCCAGATAAAAAAAAACAATCCTGCTCTATGACTCTGTGAACTGTGAACGATTACTGTGTGTGTTCTTTGATTGTGTCTCGAACGGGCAATGGATGCTTTCTGAACGTACGTACTAGTTATAATTTAGTTACTATATTACTGTAGGTTTTGTTGAACTGAAATGCTCCTATGGTTTGTTGATGATTCTATACGAAGCTTCGTTGTTTATCGATTTTTGTTCTGCTAATAAAAGGAGATATTTTAACGTCATGCTTCCCGTGTGTTCTTTTGTTTCGCTCGAATGTGTTAAATGGGGTTATCTGTGGTGGCTTGGGCTCCATACCTTTTTCAGTGCAGCCTGAGTCATTTAACGTACTTGTTTACTGTCCATAGGCATTTTAGCAACCAATACCATTACCAGCTTCATGCCATTTGGAAATTAAAAACGATATTTTAATATTACATCTATGTTCGGTTATTTTCAGCGCGTATCATTGTATAAACCTACTTATTTGTGAATCAAACGTACATTTTACTGTAGTAACACTATCATTACTATACATAAGTAATGATTCAGATTGTTGCAACATCGGTTTGTAGTGTGGGTAAAGACCGTATATGCATTAACAAACTGCACATGTCGCCATCCCATATCAAAAATGGAACGATTTGTACGATATAACGTTCACTTGGGTACATTTATTATCAATTTCATTCACCAATGTAGTTACCGCCACTTATTTACGATGAAAGGTAAAAGTAATTAAGTTATGCATTCCATGATACCTATAAACAAATGAATTTCACATCCGTGAATTCGATTGCACGATATATGAGTGTTCATCCAGAATTTTCGCCTCCGTAGAAGATCAAACATCCTTCACACAAACTTAACTGTCACCACCGTCTCGATAATTTAAATTTTAAATACACCTATTTGGCTGTTCATGATACCTATCGTTAATTATAAAGTTTTTTAACAACTTTATAACGCAATAAATGTTTTTTTTTCTCCTGATGACTGTAGAGCGCTGTTAAATGGCCAACCTCAAAGGTTTTTATTTGGCCATCCGCAAGAAGAACTTTAAAAAAAAACGGAAATGGGAATTGACTGATTAGTTTTCTTAATCAGTGAATTCCGATTCAAATCAGACAATTTCGGTTTACCCTCATCTATCCCGTTATCTCAGTGGATAGAGCATGAAAATTTTTGTATCAGGTTTGTAGGTTCAGGCCCCATGTTGGGCGCCACTGTCACGAGCAAAAAGTAGACAGGGTTAAAAGAAGACAAAAGCTATTTCAAAGTTACACAAAAGGCCATTTCGAATTTTGAATTTCGTTCTTTTTATGAGCGGCCAGATGTATTGTAATTGATGAAATGCACGTACCGTGTTCGATGTCAGCGGCTGAAAATCGCTCTGTCAGTTCCATATTCAAATTAAAGAACAGTCGAATTCTAAAATTAAATATGTACGTAAATTAAATCAGAATAATTTTAAACAAAAAAAAAACCGACTTCAAATTAGCAATATTTTGAAAGTATTCTGTTTACTGAATGTAAAATCTTGACTTCATCAACAAATTACCGAAAACGCCGTACATCTCCATATAAAATTTGAAGAGTTCCCTCGATTTCTCCAAGATTCCATCATCAGATCCTGGTTTCGTGCTCCTCCTTTTTTTGAAGTCGGTTAAAAATTTGAGTAAAGAGAAAAGAGAGGCATATTCTTAGTAGTGGAATACCTCATTGGCTTATTAACGGGGTAGTTTCCCCGAAGTTTAATTAAAGTAGAATATTAGCTGCTTGCTAATGATTTCTCCTTCTATTCCTCATACTCATACGTAACAAAGCTAACAATAATTATAATTAAAAAAACCGCTGACAGCGTCATGTCGCTTTTTTATATTCTTTTAGCATTTTTATAATTATTTAAAAGAAAAATGCGGCCTCCGAACATCCTCGAGGCCAAAAAGCTATGAATTTGCGGCCAAGAACGACAGCGGCGACGTCAAACGCACGCCCAACACCATCCTCCGCCTCGAGCTCCTCGCCATCGCCGTCGGGCGATGACTTCGCGACCGCGGTTGACAACAGCAGCGAGTCGAGCTCCGAGAGCGGAGCGCCGCCCCCGCCGCCACGACCACCTGCGCGGCGAGGACGCCCGCCGTCGGCACGCTTGGGGCCTGCGGGGCAGCCTGCTCCGCGACCGGTCCCCGCTACCGGCGGTGTAGTGCGCCGCATGCGTTGGACTATTCCAATGAATGAAAACTGCATGCGCGCCTATTATGGGGCTACAGAGGGAGGAACCAACTTGACCGCGTACCGTTCAAGGTTGCTGTCTCTGTTTCAGGCCCTCGAACCGACCGTGATCGTGACCGCTCAGCGATTATCGGATCAGGTGCGAGCTATCCAACGGCTTAAGCTGGGCCCCCCGCCGACATGGAGGATCGCGCGGATATTAGCGTAAGTACCCAGGCTAATGAGCAATTGAGGAGGGCTTTGGAAGACGCGATCCAACAATATCGGTCTACCCCCGCATCTAGGCCACGACTACCTCGTTTGCCTACGAATAAGCGTAATTTAGTGCTAATGGGAGCCTTAAACGAGTTACTAGAGCCGTATATACGGGCTAGTAACGACTTAAGTGATACACACTCGATTCTGTACTGCGGAGCCATCGCCGCGTGCCGCGTCGCTGGTCTCAGATTTCCGGACCCTGAACAAGCGCCGCGGCGCCCCGAAGATGTGCCCGCTTGGCAAGTACGAATCGAGCGGCGTATCACTAAGTTTAGGACTCTCATTGCAAAACTAATCTGTTTTAAAGAGGGCAATAATCGCCCCCGTGTAATGCGCTACGTGAACCAAGCTTTCTCTGGGACTGATATCCGGCCCCAGAATTATTTAGCTTGTGTCACGGAGCGCATTGACTTTTTAAAACAGAAGGTTTATGCGTGGGCAAACCGTATTCGACGTTATAGAGCGCGTGTAGACAGATATCGTGTGAATCGCCTTTTCCAAAGCGATCAAAGGAAGGTGTATAGAGAATGGGAGGGAACCGACAAACGTATGAACGACGGGCAACCGCCGGACTCCACTGCCATGGTTAACTTTTGGCGTGGAATCTGGTCGGCTCCCGTTGATCATACGGAAGGAGACTGGATGAACGTAGTTAATCGTGCGTGCGAAACCATCGAGCCCATGGGGGCTATTACCATCAGCCCCGATGATGTAAGTTGTGCAATTCGTTCGGCTCAGAACTGGAAAAGCCCTGGGCCGGACGGGTTGCATAACTTCTGGATTAAATGGTTTCGTTGTTCGCACGAGCGATTGGCTACGCAATTCCAAGAAGCTCTTGTGTCCGGTTCTCTACCATCTTTCTTAACCACTGGTGTCACCTTCCTGCTCTATAAGTCCGGTAGTACCACGGAAGCTAAGAACTACAGACCCATCACGTGCTTGCCCACCTTATACAAGCTCCTTACATCCATTTTGAGAGCAAAAATAAACTCGCACGTTGTTGAAAACAACATTTTGGCCTACGCTCAAAATGGATGTAGGGTTGGGTCCCGTGGTACTAAAGAGCTCCTCCTCATTGACATGACCATTGGCCAGCATGTCCGGCGGACCAAGGGGACCATGTCGGTTGCGTGGATTGACTATAAGAAGGCCTATGATTCGGTGCCTCATACGTGGCTGAAGAGAGTCTTAGAGTTGTACAAAATTGATGCAACTTTAAGATTCTTTTTGAGCACGTGTATGGGGCAGTGGAACACAGTTCTTCGTCTGCCAGGTAACCGAGATGGTCTCATTGATCCGCAGGACTTCATAAGGATTGAGCGAGGCATCTTCCAGGGCGACAGTCTGAGCCCTTTGTGGTTCTGCCTAGCTTTGAACCCTCTCAGTACTCTACTGAGGGATTCCAAGCTAGGCTGTCAGCTTCTGAGAGGGGGTGAGATTATTTCTCACCTATTGTATATGGATGACCTGAAACTGTTTGCACCAAAAAGCCAAGACTTGATAAAGTTACTAAAAACTACTGAAGCTTTTAGTAATGGGATCAAGATGGAATTTGGTGTCGATAAGTGTGCGGTCATGCATGTACAACGGGGGAAGGTTGTGAATTCTACGAATTTACAACTTTCTGAGACAATAACTCTCAAGTCTCTCTCAGAGGCTGAAACCTACAAATACTTGGGTATGTCACAGTCTTTGGGTATCGTGGATAGTGATATCAAACAGGCGGTATCGGAGCGTTTCTTTTGCCGCGTGACAAAAGTACTAAATAGTCTTTTGTCAGGCGGCAACAAGATCCGAGCTCTGAACGCCTGGGTGATACCACTCCTCACATACTCCTTTGGCGTACTCAAGTGGACTCAGACTGAGCTGGACGCCCTGGATAGAAGAGTCCGTCACCTGCTCACAACACATCGCATGTTGCACCCGCGCTCATCTGTTATGAGACTGTACATCCCGCGGAAATGTGGTGGTCGAGGTATTTTGAATGCCAAAAACCTTCACAACCGCGAGGTGTGCAGCCTCAGGGAATACTTCCTTCACAATGAGTGCAGGATGCATCGCGATGTTGTGGCAGTTGACAGAAACTTCACACCGCTCTCCTTGGCTACTGAGAACTGGCGTAAACCTAAGGTGTTGAGCACGGAAGATCGCATGGACGTATGGAAGAGCAAGGAGCTGCACGGGCGCTTCTACCGGGCCCTACATGGGCCTGATGTAGATTTGCTCGCGTCGGTAAACTGGCTACGCTTCGGCAACCTCTTTGGGGAAACCGAAGGTTTTGTCTGTGCAATTGCTGATGAGGTTGTCAAGACGAATAACTACCGGAAATATATCCTGAAGGACGGTACGGTCGACATTTGTCGGGCATGCCACCGTCCCGGTGAGTCAATCAGGCATATTATTTCCGGTTGTTCTCATCTTGCCAACGGAGAGTACTTGCACAGACATAACCTAGTAGCCAGAATTATCCACCAGCAACTTGCTCTTCAATACGGCCTTGTAGAATCTGAAGTGCCGTATTACAAATACACACCGACGCCAGTTCTTGAGAATGGTCGTGCTACGCTCTACTGGGATCGATCTGTTATCACGGACAGGACTATTGTTGCCAATAAGCCTGATATCGTGATAATAGACCGATCACAGCGCCGTGCAGTGCTCGTCGACATCACCATCCCCCATGACGAGAACCTCGTGAAGGCCGAGAAGGACAAACTCAGCAAGTACCTTGACTTGGCTCATGAGGTGACCGACATGTGGGATGTGGATTCGACGATCATTGTACCGATAGTCGTCACAGCAAACGGTCTCATAGCGAAGAGTCTCGACTACCATCTTAGGAGACTCTCGCTAGACGGTTGGCTCAAGGGTCTGATACAGAAGGCAGTACTCCTTGACACGGCGCGCATCGTCAGGAGGTTCCTCACTCTGCAGCCCTAACCGCCGGTAGCTTGGGTCCTGCCCCGTTTCCGACGGCGTCCTAGGTTAGGTTTTTATAATGTTTTATATTTTGTAATCAATTTTATTTATTACTTTTATATAATTATATTGTAAAAACCTAATACTAAGAGAAAAATAAATATACTAAATTATAATTACACAAAAGAGATTTTTTTTTTAATTGAAAAATGTTATTCTTCCACAACGTAGGGTCCTAACCACTAAAACGATTTTATTGTACCAATTAACTTAAAACATAAAAATATGTTAGAAGTGGCTGCGAAACGTCATGGTTTTGACTATGAAACGTTTTGTGTGCTCTGCCTTCCTCATTTGGGAATATAGGCGTGATGTATGTAGTTTTAGGCGCAGCGCAGACGATAGACTTTTGTGCGATCGAGTCTGCGGAGCAATAAAACCTCTGAATGGCGCGCAGACAGTTTCCATTCAGTGTTTTTATTGCTCCGCAGACTCGATCGCACAAAAGTCTGTCGTCTGCCTGCCCCTTAGGGTTATAATTTCATTCATCCACGCAAGAAATGGAAAGGTGGATTTTATAAGACACCACACAGCGTTTAAATATTAAACAAACTGTTAAATGGAACAAGTCACTTTGCGTCCGTAGTAAAAGTCAAGAGAAAAGATAAAAGATAAAAGTTTCTGAGTCATAAAAGATTAGTACTACCAACTAATGCAGGGTTTCTAACGCAAACTAACACGAAGCCGTCTAGACAGAAAAAATAGAGCTGATAAATGTAACACTAAACACTTAGTTTCACTAATAAATGAACGTACTTGACCCACGTCTGAGTTCGAATATTTGCATACCCTATTCATGGAGACTAGTTTGTATAGCGCTCTCTCTGTCACGTAATTCCATACAAATGACAAAGACAGGCGTTTGACAATTTCGATAAACGTGTTCGCACTGTAATAGAAGTGGATTTTATTTTTTGTTGGAATTGGAAGTAAAAATTTAAGACTGACAATTTTACAATTTTATATTAGCCATAATAATAGCAAAAATGGTGTTAAATAGTCTTTTCATCCAGTCTCAAATGTTATAGCATCCGCTCTCCCTCTGACTTGACATCCCACTACATCCCACTACAAATAAAGTGATATTTTTTTATTTTTGCAGGACCCCTAAGTGACACTTTATTTAACACTAGCTTTCCGCCCGCGGCTTCGCCCGCGTGGAATTCGGTTATATTGCGGTATAAAGCGAACATTCCCTCGGGAACATCATTTTTTTCCGGGATAAAAAGTACCCTATTATTTAATCCGGACTTCTATCTTTACGTTTGCAAAATTTCAAAGCAATCGGTTCAGTAGTTACGGCGTGAAAGCGGAACAAACAAACAAACAAACAAACAGACTCACTTTCCGATTTATAATATTAGTAAGGATTTCACTTGTCTAACGTTGTGTTCGCGCTGTATTCATTGGTTAAAGTCTATTTATCAAATAATAATTAGACTAGTTTGAAAACTTATGGAAGGGTTAGTATTATTATGTATGTAGTGACATGGTGCTAGACTGACGCCTAAAGCATACCAAAACTAATTTCCTTAGTCGCATCTTATGACATCCACAGAAGAAATGGAGAGGTGTTATTCTAGACCCGACTCTATTTTTTGATTTTCCTATTAACTTGTTTCCGTGAATAATGTATACTTAGTTAATACTTTCCAAGTTGAGGTACTAGGAGTTCATGAATGAGCGAAGTCCGGGCCGGGCGCCAAAAGGCAACGTTTTAATTGGTGCGCTCCTAAAACAACTGTTATAAATGTTATAATGTTAAAATCCCTTGTAAGCTGCGTTTAGGCGTTTATGTCGATGATATGGCTAACATTGTATGGTCGCTTAAAGGTCAGCAGGAAGAGATCCCTTAAGGGATATGTTCGCCTATGTACTTGTTATTTGTTCTGTGCTTGTTATTTTGTCATGTTTATTTTGTACAATAGAGAGATACATACATACATACATTGTTGGGTTCCACTACACCACTCGTTTCTTTGGCCCATGGATCAGTGGTACATGCTTTTACTTGAATATCTTGACTCCACATTTTGTGAACTGTTTTCTTTTACATTTTTTTTGTAACAAATTTTTATGCTTGTATTTTGAAACAATGACTTTCTGCAAAGTTTCTTGCGGCGCAATCTTCTTGGCAGTGATACGGGTGTGTGTGTTTATGAGAAAAATATCCTCCTAAAGCATGAAAATAAAGAGAAGACAAAATGCTGGTAGCGATCCTAGCGCCACTTAGCGTCAAGTAGTAAAACTTGTTCGACAAACGTCATCTGACGTAGACGAAACGGCTGTCAAAAACCGTTGTAATGTTTTATCCGTGTCGAATTTCTATCAATAAATGTCTTTCTTTCTTTCTTTCTTTCTTTCTACATCGCGCTAACGAAATTTCGAAGATCGGTTGCATAAATACATCTTCCAACATTCTCTCGGTGGACTTCGGTCCCCAAGCGTAACATCTGTCTGGAGAGAGAACTCTCTATTGGAGTCTTTCCCACATTTTTACGTTTAAACCGAGGGTAAACGTTAGTATGTTAAACCCTTAGTGCACTCGAATCTAATCCATTTACCTCAACGCTGTCTGGTTCTGTATGTTTGTGCTTTGGAGACAGAGTGGTTTGGTCGGTAGTGGACGTTGTTGTAGTGGTACCCATTTAGCTTTGGTAGATTGGAAATGAAATCACAACTGCGGAGGACAGTGTAATGTTGTAGACGGTATTTTGACATACTATGTAATAGATACGAGTAAGTTGCAGATTTTAAAGCAGAATTGAATCAGTCACCGTTTTGTGAATGTCGTAAGATGCGACTAATGAAATAAGTTAAGGTATATTTTAGGCGAAAGGCCAGCAGCCAATCACAATTAGTATCTCTTAACTTAAAGCCTAAAAATTTGCTAGAAGTGGCTAGGTCTAGGTAACGTGAATTGGTCTCTGTAGCCTTCATGTGGTGTGCCTACGCCATTTGGGAATACAGGCGTGATGTACCTATGTATTATTTTATTAACCGACTTCAAAAAAAGGAGGAGGTTCTCAATTCGTCGGGATCATTTTTTTTTTTTTTATGTGTGTTCACTGATTACTCGAAGACGCCTGGACCGATTTGGAAAATTCTTTTTTTGTTTGAAAGGATATAGTTTCCAAGTGGTCCCATTGTCAGCATATCTTGACCTGATGATGGAATATGAGGGAAATCGAGGGCAACCCTCAAATTTTATAGGCACAGGTAATGTTTTTAGTACATTTTTCAAAGCTACACTAGTATTTACGTCTGGCAGTAAAAAAAATATGACTGAGCTGATGATGGAAGGTCAACTCCTTAATGCTTAGGAGTTAAAAGACAATTCTTTCAATACTGAATGCACCTGCAGACTGGAAATTTTAATTTCAGTAATTAGTCAGGCTTGCTGGTGATGGAAGGTCACCCTCATTAGACAAATGCTTTCAGTATAGCCCAAATTTGAAGTCGGTTTTTTTTTGTTTAAAATTATTAAAATTTCAACTAATCTCTCAACCAGTCTTATAATGTTTTGTGGGGTAGCCCTCTGTACACGACACGAACCTATTGCTGAAACCGTTGCTGAACACCCGTAAGTGTATTTATACTCTTAGGAACACCGTTTGTTGCGAAGCATAGTGGACATATCTCGCCCTGCCAACGATAATATTATACAGTAATGGAGCACAATTTTCCTGCAGAAGCATGTTTAAGCGGATAACTCCGACGGCTGTAATCTGTCCGCGAATGCTTTCCCGTGTTCCGTCCCACGCCTTTAATTTAAATACATTATTGTGGAGCACGGTACGTTTTCCCCCCGTTTCCCGTATAATAAATGTTCCCGTTTTTTGCAAATCGTAAGAGGTAAACTTTGTCTGTTATACTTTTGTGGATAATTGACATAATATTTTTCGTCTGCGTTTTGTTTTTGCCGAGACAAATCGCGAGATTTGAGGTAGGCGTTCGTTTTGTTCGGTCAGGTTAAAATGGTCGTTCGTTATGCAATAATTTTGGAACTAAAGGGGCTCCTTCAATTGAATTAAGTGTAATGCGAGGATAAAAGCAATAAAAATAACATCCGGCGAGACAAATCCTAATTAAGAAGTTTCTTTATTAAACCCGGTCGACCAGATGCGAGTCCGCGAGCTGCGGACTGAACTAAACTCGAGTTAACCCAATTAAGAGACTAAACATTTATTATCTGTACTCTTTTGATTAATATTAGCGAAAAGCGGGTGCTGCTTGCTTGCTATGAAAATCTGCTGAAAACCTCGAACGGCGCAAGTATCCATGCATTGGTAGTGGTGTCTTTGAGATCTTGGGGACCAGGCGCCCATGAATTATACAGAGATATTGCTGCTTAGCTCGTGGGTACCACAGGGGACCAGAGGACTGGCTCGTTCTTTGCATTTTCATTCAGCGTAGCAACGCTGCCACTTTTCTGGGCACTCTGCCGCCTGGCAGCGATTTGGAAATCCTTTTTTATTCAAAGTAAATAAATTATACTTTTATTTTTATATTGTTATTGTTATCGTTCTGTATTATTAAGTTACCTTTTCATAAATAAATGAATTGAATATTTTCTTCACGATTGTGACTTGTTCACAAATTTAATGGTAAAGGGTAACTTGTCAAACGCACAAAAGGAAACAAAAGCTATAGGTACTAGAATAATCAGAATAATTTATTTTCTGTTAACCAGAAAAATATAGTACCTATTAAAGCCGGTAATATGAGTGAGAAACACGAATTTTTAAAACATTGCACCAACTAGTTATGTTACAAAACTTCGACGGCGTTGTTAGACTTGATCTGTCTGTGGAGGAAGCATTGACGGTTGATTATCTGCATATCGGAGTAGCAGTATAAAGTTTAGCTGCCAATGGCGACCGGTAGAATATAGATTCCAATCACAACCGTACAGCCGGCGAGTCTGGCCAGAGTATTTCGCTCGGATTGTTGCCCGGATGAGCAATTGATTCCTCTACTAGGTCGCGCTAAAAATATATGTTGAAATATATGCATGAGTCCATATCGGGTTGCATAGAGTTTGAAGTCATATTTTTGCATACTCAGCATACGTAGTTTCCTCATAATTGTCATCCTTACTAATATTATACTTAAGTCAGAAAGTGAGTGTTTGTTTGTTTATTTGTTTGTTTGTTTGTTTGTTCCGCTTTCACGCCGTAACTACTGAACCGATTGCTTTGAAATTTTGCAGACATAAAGATAGAAGTCCGGATTAAATAATAGGGTACTTTTTATCTCGAAAAAAATTGATGTTCCCGAGGGAAAACAAAAATATAGTTTGCTTGATAGATCGATATCAATCGATGATAGATCGATATCGATCGATAGATGATAGATCGATGGCGCTGTGTGTCGTTTGAAACGAGAAGATTTCTTATAGTTGTGCTTTATACCGCAATATAACCGAGTTCCACGCGGGCGAAGCCGCGGGCGGAAAGCTAGTTATGCATAAAAGCCATACATTTTTGTGCAAACTGTGTAAGTGAATTTAGAGTTATCAATACTAGGAAAAACTTTCTTCAGGACTTTTTTATTAGGACAAACAGTGGTACGCCCTTCAAGAGTATGCCAAACATTCTCGGCAAAACATTTTTAGGAGAAAAAACGTTATGCGACACGACGGCCACCCGTTATTTGGTGATCACCGCGGTGGCAGTGTCTTCGTGGATGAAGCAGATCAGACGTAAAACGGCGTAATCTCGACAAATGCCGCAGTACTGGAATTTCGGATAGCTGCCAGAGCGCTGCATTCCTATGGTACGGGTTGCGGTCTATATTGGTTGCTGGTATGTTTAAATAAGGCGCTTGTTGATATAAATGGAAGCAGATAGGTATAAGCTAGGCAGCAAGGGGCTCCTTTTTATATGGTTCTTTCGATGTTAAAAACACAAGAAAGTTTTTTAAAGAAGGCTAAGGAGGAGACCCTTATCCGTACAATATTAGACAATCTAACAAATATTGGATTGAGAGGCAAACGTAATTTTGTCGTTGTCCCCGTACATTAATCTTTATTATCAATTATACTTACTATCCTCCGTATGGTGTCGGGTTTAGGATAGCACCTCTCCGTTTCTTCCGTGGAAGATCTAGGTGACATAAGGCGGTTGAGGCATGTTTTAGTTAGGTGACAGGCTGGCAACTGGGTACGTTTGAACCTAATATTATGTGGC
Source organism: Adoxophyes honmai (assembly GCA_005406045.1). NCBI lineage: Eukaryota > Metazoa > Arthropoda > Insecta > Lepidoptera > Tortricidae > Adoxophyes > Adoxophyes honmai. Next base: position 262,354 of record BHDV01039530.1, on the reverse strand, counting down.
TCAAAAACGAGATATATATGTCGCAGGCGGATTGTATAAACCGCCGTTTTACATAACGGCTAGGCGTTTTGCAAAACAGCGCCGTTTTGTAATGCGGCGACTCAACGTTCAGCCGGATTGTTATTGCGATACGTTCTTCAATAAGGCGGCCCACGTTTAGCCGCATTGTACTACTACTAAAATTGTAGGGTAACAATACTTACAAAATAAAAAATTGCTAAAAAAATAAATAATAAAAAAATAAACTAACCTAACCTAATCCAATGTGATCTAACCTAACTTAACCTATTAAAACCTCTAAATCCTCTACTATTTATGTTAGGCAGCGCCACGAGTGTTAAAAATCTGAACTAAAAACGACAAAGTGGCGGCTAATCTCTCGCCGGATTACATTCTGCCTAGCCGTAATGAATAACGTTTAGCGCCGAATTCATTCCGGCGGTTTTTTATTCAGCCGCATTCAATCCGGCTAAACGTTGAGCCGCCGCTTTACAAAACGGCGCTGTTTTGCAAAACGGCTAGGCGTTATGTAAAACGGCGGATTATACAATCCGCCTTCGACATATATATCGATGGTTTTGGCTTTGTAATGTTGCGTGTGCTCTATCTATCCCATTAAGGGATCCAGGCGTGAGAGTGTGTGTATTTACTAAAGCTACATTTTCCCCGAATTTTTCCCGAAGGAGTTTGCTCGGCCCTTGAAACCAAGAGGCAGGCTTTGGTTTTAGCCAAGAATCACCTCGGACACTTATCTGCGCATGTCGCGTTAACTCTGTTAAGACATTGTTTTTCCATGCCTCGGATGGTGTACCTGTTGAGAACGGCTCCTATCTGGCTATTTGAGGATGAAGTTAGGCGGGTAGACGACACCATCAGGGGCGCGCTGGAAGGGGTCATTAATGTCCACCTAAATGACTCGCAGTGGTGTCAGGCATCGCTTCCCGTGAGGTACGGGGGCTTAGGAGTGCGGCGTGTGCACGACGTTGGCTTGATCGCCTTTTTGGCTTCGGCTCATGGGGTGGGGGACCTTGTAGCTCGCATTCTCCCTGATTATGGCGGCAGGGTCCCTTTGACTTTTGTGCCGGAGGCTCTGGCGGTTTGGTCATCGTTGAGTGCGGGAGATCGGTGGCCGGAGGATCGCGCTGTGCAGAGACAGTGGGATGAAATTGCTTGTGAGCGGACTTGGGGGGATTTATTAGATCGGGCTACGGGATCAAATGTTGCGCGGTTGAGAGCGGGTGTGTGCCCGGAGGCAGGTGCATGGCTACAGGCTTTGCCTTCGCCCCAGCTCGGCACCTTTCTGGATAACGACTCGCTCCGAATAGCAGTGGCGCTGAGGTTGGGGTGCAAGGTGTGCGAGAGACACCTGTGTGTGTGTGGGGTGATGGTGGAAGAAGATGGACATCACGGCCTAAGTTGTCAGCGATGTGCCGGCCGCTTCTCTCGCCATCACTCCATTAACAGCCTCATTCAACGGGCAATGGTAGCTGCGAATGTGCCCTGTGTCCTAGAGCCTCCGGGGTTGAGTCGCAGTGACGGCAAAAGGCCTGACGGGTTGACGTTGGTTCCCTGGCAGAGAGGACGTTGTCTTCTGTGGGATGCGACGTGCGTAAGTACGTTTGCTCCATCTCACTTAGGCGGCACGTCAAGGTGTGCTGGGTCTGCGGCTGAAAATGCTGCGAGGTCCAAACACCTCAAGTACTCGGCCTTGGAGCCAACGTATGATTTCGTGCCTTTTGCGGTCGAGGTGGCTGGTCCCTGGGGGGCTGAGGCTAAATCGTTGGTGGGCGAGTTGGGCCGTAGACTGCGCAACAGGGGTTGTGACCCCCGCTCCGGGTCGTACTTGGTGCAGAAGATTGCCTTAGCTATACAGCGGGGCAATGCTGCGGGTGTGATGGGGACTTTTGGGCCAGGTGCGACTCGGATTGGGGATTTTTAGTTGGTAAGTTTTAGTTTCTGTAAGTTCTGTCTTTTGTTATTATTTTGTTTATTTTTGTTTTTTTTTGTGAATTATTGTATTATGTTTAAGTTATGATTTGTATAAGTTAATAATAATAATTAAATTCTTTTTAAATAATTATATTAGAAACAATCACTCTATTAAATATAAGCTACATTAAAAAAGAAAGAAAAAAAACCGTTTATTGACACACTACTTTACAATCTAGTGATTCTAGTGTATAAAATTGATGAATATGATATGTATGTAAAACTCTTTACTGTACAAACCATTGAAATAGAAAGTACAGAATAACTTAAAAGTACAAAGGAGAATATTTAACTTAAATAATCTCTTCATGCCAATCTATTTACACGAAGTTGAGGAAATTTAACGTTTGTCGGTTTGATTCATATTTTAATTTGGTGGTACTGTAAAATTTATTTTCGGTCGTTGATTAACAAAAAAACTTTCGAACAATTAACAACGAGGTATTGTCATTTGCTTAAAATTCTTTTAAGTTATAAAAATCAGCACATGAAGTTACTTGAAAAGTTTGTGTCAGCGATTACAAATGTTGGAGACAATAAAATTAAATGGTAGTGTTTCGTACGATCTGCTTACCGTATTTGTGAAAACAGGCGTTATAATTATGTATGATCCTTTAGCTTCATCAACTATAGCAATATTACCTCATCATTCATTAGCCTCATCAACTCTAATTTTTATTACCTCATCGCTGACTAATATAATTATGAATTACACAGCTCAGTTCGTAAACGCCCGCAGCTTGACAAAGAACAACAACATAACAACGCTATTCGCCACAATAACGCAAGATGCATAGTTCCCATTAAGGTCCCTTATTAACCGGCTCATTTGTAAAAATAATGCAACAAAACTCATAACAAGCTAAATCGGGTTCATTATTTGTCCGTTCGTCCGGAAAAACTTACGAGATTAACCGCTGAGTGAAATATGCGGCCTCTACCGCCGCCATTACTCAGGATTCGCGCCAAATACACAAATATGGCGGCGCAAAGTTATCCGTGCGCTCGCACGTGGCGCCACCGTACTACAACATCAGTAATAAAACTACGCAGAAGTATTAGTTCAGCGTTGAACCACGCACAGAAGTAAATTTGTACGCACTACGTGAGTCGAGCTACGTGTCTATGGTTCTGTACTTCTTTTGTTTCAGTCATTTGGGAATTACGAAAGAGGTTAGGTTTTTGTTGGGGATTAAGGAAAAACTATGAGTCGGAGCGTGTGGGAAATATTGACGTGTTTCAGTCCATTTAATATAGCTGAAGATAAACTAATAAAGTTGTTGACCCCAGGGTTACATGAATTTTTATTACGATACAGGAAAACGTGAGGTTTGTTTGTCCCGTATAATTGTTGTTTGAATGACGTATTGGTAGATGTGTGAACTATTTAATGCTGAAAAATAGGAAATTATTTATTATTAAGTTATAAACCAAATTGAGGAGATTAAAAAACTTTTACATGTGTCTGGCGGAATAGATTTTTACAGGAAATACCTAGAAACAGATACGAAAACAATTAGGTCTTTACCGGTTACTTAGCGATAGGTTGATTCGATACAACCACGCAAGACAAAAATGCTAAGAATGGCCTTCGCCACATAGACCATTAACTTTTGCTCCTAAACATGTAGTAAGAAAACTATGTCATGGATGTAAGGTTGTGGATAAAGGCGTCATCGCAAGCAAGACTCACCTAATTTGTTTAGGGGATGTTCAATTCACCGGCATAGGACCCCTAACGTCGGGGGCTGATGGTAAGGGCTGCTTTGAACTAGTACTGATATATGAGACTGGTGTTTTGTTGATGATACTTCCACATACATAAACGTGCTTGTATTCCCAAATGGGGTAGGTAGAGCATACAAAACGCGATATAGACGAAACCATGACAATTTCACGTTTCATGGCCACATCTAGCATATTTTTTTGGTTTTGAGTTGGCAGTTATGCCATGTCTGTCGCCTTAATGTATTAAAAAAAAGTCCCTTAACCATATTCCCTTAGTATACATAATCGTCTGTATTTCCAAATGGGGTAGGAACATGACACATTCATAGACAAAACCACGCTTATTTCACGCTTCGTAGCCAGTTTTGGAACAGTTTAAGGTTCAAGATTTGATTTAGGAAGTGTTATAGTGTTAGGTTGATAGCCCAGAAGTGGCTACGAAACGTAAATCGATCATGGTTTGTTTATGTGACACTTCGGTTGCTTTGTCTATCCCATTTTGAAAAATAGACGAGATGTGCATGAATTTTTAACTGAACTGAATCCCTTTCGTTACCGTAGATTCCAAAAATGATAACCAAATGTTTGAAGTACTTTGACTTCAGCGTTGAAAATTTAATGTCCTCTTACTTTGAACTCTCTGGTACAATATTTGCTATCGCAAAATCGGCGGCAAATTCTGTCGTAAGTGGTTTAACGGAATTAAAATATTGGTGTAAAGCATTTACGCAAGAAACAGCGTTTGGCGTCAAAGTTTAGTACATACATACGATCACGCCTTTGTTCCGAAATGGGGTAGGCAGAGCACACGAAACGTGACATAGATAAAACCAATATTATGACTATTTCATGCTCCGCAGCAACTTTAAGCATAATTTTAAGTTTGAAAACAGATGGAAGAGGTAGTATAATAGTACTAGGTTGCTAGCCTGACGCCTAAAGCATACCTACCTAAACCAATTTCTTTAGTCGCCTCTTACGACATCCACGGAAAAAAATGAGAGGTGTTGTGTTAGACCCGACACCACAGTCAGTTTTAATAACACACCAAATTTACGCAATTATCCAACACAATCAAACATTTTAGTGGCAGCCACCGAGACAACAAAAGCACTACGTTGTTTTACGCACATTATTCTGTTTATGTTGTCGGTAAAATATTTATATTAAAACATTCCAGACCTGAATGTTAATCTGGGATTCCCAAAACACTCCTGCCTGCTAATGAAATTCTTTAATTTCTAGATTATGTTTTAGAATGTCTGAATAAAACGGATTTCCCAAAGGACCTAGCTCTTAACGGTAAGGTTACTTGTATGTTCATTTACATACTTAATGTTACTTTTACAAAGTCATTCGAATGTTAAAAATTGAAATTTTCTAGTTGGATAGTTGGTCTTATAATAATATATTATTTTATATAGTACTATACTCCGTTTTTTTTGGGTTGAGAAATTTAACTGTCAAATCCTTACACATTTTTGAGTAATCCCAAGATATCGGCGCAAATTATGATGATGTTTGATTTAAGAACATTATAACAAACAATATTAAGTGTATTTGCATAAATAATTTCCAGTATTACTAATGAATTCCAGAGATAATTTCAAATTGTGACCGTTAAATTTCTCAACCCAAAAAAAACGGAGTATAGTAGTGCAGGAATTATATACGTTTGGTAATGCAAATGAACCGAGAAAGCTGAATTTTTGTTATGACGTAGGGAATGCCTAAAAAGCTTAACTTTAAATGGTCGACCAAGATTTCCTATGTGGGTTTTCCGCCATCTTGAAAAAAAGGTTAAGATTGGTTTTTTGACAATAACTCGGCTATCCGACGAGATACCTACGATAATTCTGTGAAGAAGTTTTTTGTAGCTCTTTTTATGCTCTATAATTTATGCATACAACATTTTTGCGTAACATGCATTGTTATTGAGATATCGATCGAAAAAGACGAAACTGGTTTTCGGCCGATATCTCGATAACGATGCATGTTACGCAAAATAAATTAATCTTAAATAAATTAATGTCTTAATGTATCCCGTTTGTCTATTGCGTTTTGCGTCTAAATATAAATACGTGGTAAGGACATTGTGATATACGTAGATAAAGCTTATGTGTTAACGGCACATTTCATTCGTTTGCTTCAATTAATCAAATTAGCCGGTCTAGTGGAGTCGAGCTTCCCGCGCTTCGTTGCGTCGGTCCATGTGTCCGCTCCACGAATATTCGTTTCGAAATAATTATCATATTCGTTAGTGCGACTTGTGTTTTGTTGAAGTTGGTTCTCACAGTTAGGTAGGTCGTGTGGTGTCGGGTTTAGAATCACACCTATTCTTTTATTCCGCAGATATTGAGATATTGTAAGAGGCGAAATAGATGGAAAACTTAACATAATTTATTCTATGTCGATTACCTAGAATAGGTAACATAAAAAAAATGTTAGCTTCAGAAAATTTGGCTCTAAAAAAATATAGGATACTCTAGTGGCTTGTTGTTAATGTCATGTTGATAAAATACTTTCTTTTTCACTTTTACCTGTTAAAAGGGCATTACCTAAATCTCATTTTAAACACTATTAAAAAAATAGGGTGGGTGGATAATTTTATCAATGAGTGTATAATGAAACTAAAATGAAAGTGTCTAAGTAATATAAATTAACTAAGAGGCAGAATGACTGAGCAAATCTCACCGCCACACCTACTTACTAAACCGTTTGCTAGTTTCGTAGGAAAAGCTAAAAAATATTAAAAACACACCCCATCCACATTCGTTAAAAAACGACAAACATCACAAAAATTAACCAAATCACACCAACGTTTTAGCGTATAATTTTGATGAATCATCCCATATCTTGCCCGGGCCACAGCGGAACCGGGCCAGCTAAATCACCGCAAACAACAGGTCATCCGAGCAAACGTCCGCGATACGCGTGCGGTGGCTGTGATACATGGAGATACGCTGTGAGTAATGCTCATGCTTTTAAATATGGCCGCCGTGTAGATGTTCTATTATTTTGGGTTCCTAATTTGAATAAACGTCTGGCTGAAGTTGCAAATGAAACGGCGAAGAATAGGTACACAGATAATGGAAAAATGAGTTTTTACTTTTTTTTATTACTGGCCAAGACTGAAAGTTGTCTTAATAAATTGTTGCCATTTTCGAGTAACAAAAACTGGCAGTTACGTAAAAGTTGTGCCCTATTCCAATGTTTTACTCGTTTTGAACAAAGTGCAAAATATCATCTAAAAACATCGAATTTCGCGTTTTTCACAAAATAATCTAACAATGTGGAGATTTTTCCTGACAAGATTCCTGAAAACTTGTTCAAGATAATAACTTAAGATTTTAAATCTAGGAGTATACCCAAGTCTTTTCCACAGCACAGTATACTCTGCTTTAGTTGACTTTATCCCGACAGATTTGAAACTAAAACTTTCCACCATTTGAAATAAGAATCTGGATTTCTCGGCGGAAGTGCAGCCATTTTGAATCGTGAACGGAAGTTATTACGCCGTGTGTCGTAATACGGAAGCGGCATAATGTGACAAAATGGATTCCGCTGGTGGCGCTCGCGAAATAAACTTATTGGTATTGTAAGCTCTTTATTAAATCGAGCCTTTGATAAAGTTATTGTTTTCCCGTTTCCCGACGCTACAGGTTAAAATTTACTTTTATCAGACAAGTAAAGTTTTTAAGTAAATTTATGCGACAATAGATTTTTTTTGGAACTAAGATACATACAGGGTGTAAGGAGGTCCTGGCGATAAACAGTGATAGAAACTACTCATGTATAGGTATAAATATAGGCTTCTAGAATAAGAAAACAGGGAATTATTTCGAGTTAAGAAAGAAATATAACGAAAAAGAAGACTTGATAGATTCTAGAGTATACTTATGTCAAATTATTGGCAAGGGTTCTGTTGAACGTTAGATTTGAACGAAACTAACCAGTAGTTTGTAAGATTTTCAAGTTTGAAACTCTAACTTCATTCAACCTTTTAAGTGGGATTCGGGATTAGAATAACAACTGTCCATTTCTTTCGCGGATGTCATAAGTGCTATGAAACGTGAAAAAAGGTCATGTTTGTCTATGTAACGTTTCATATGCCCTGTCTACACCACTTGGGAACACAGGCGTGATGTTACATACACCGGTTTCGCGGGGGCAAAAATGCACCAATGTTAGTGTTTAATTAAAAAATGACTAAGTTTATCGACATCGATAAAAACATTTTTTTAACCATCATTATCTAAGCTAAGTTTGAATACTTTTAACTATGTGCAAACCTCTTTCATTTATATTTATCGCAACTATAAACAACTGATATCTGACATTGACTGTGTCGAGTTACTTTTGACAATAATTGAATCACTGAATAATTCTACAATTCATTTAGTACCTACAACATGGTTGTACGTCATTTTTATCGATATCAACTAATAAAATTAGTTTAATGTGTCCTCGCACTATTAAACGTCAGTTCACATTTGCCCCCGCGAAACCGTGTAAGGCTGATGTATAGTCATAGAGGATAGAACCTATAGAGAAACAATGTTCGCAACCCCGGTCCGCAAATAGTTTGTTGATTTCAACATACTAAACGTCACCGTCACTGTCACAGAAACTGTACAGAGCCAATCACCGTAGAGAAAAAGGCACTAGCGTTACGCGCGATCTTGGACCGGCCAATAAGAGCACAGCGATCACTTCAATTGTTTTGCGGAATAATTTCCGAACAACCAAGATGACATTAGTACTCTATAGGTTCTATCCTCAATGTGTATAGTACTTAGGTATACAGCTGGTTTAGTTATTTCATTATTTAGCTTAACCTAGACTTGCCGGCATTATGCCTTAGCTTTAAAATGGTAATAATGAAACAACAAAGGCGTTCTTCAATCATTTGGATTCTAAAGTACAATGGAGCTCAGGGCAGATAATGGAATCCTTTTAACTCTTAATTTTTCTTATCGCTATGAAAAATGGCGGAATATCCGCTTTCGCCAAAGGATTTATCTTAGTAAAACAGTTGCTTATTAAATATTCATTGAAGGCAAAAGAATGCTGAGTTGCTCAATCTACGCATAATAATTTAAAAGAATATTGATACATACATGTAAGGTAAAAGTATCAATGCTAGACGCCTCAACGCCCAGTAGATGACACCCATCTGTCACCTGTCTTACTATGACATAAGGTTGCAAGTGCCAAGTATTGGGTCAGTGTCGAGCACAGGGACGTTTACCTTATAGTAAAGAGCACACGAACTGTTTTACATACCAAACCATGACTATTTTACGTTTTGTTGACACTTTAGGATAGGTTGCTACCTAAACCATAACATATTTTTTTTACATAACTTATAATTATTTTACTTCAACGTAACTCTGTATTTTTTTAGTTGTCTTGCTTATTTTGTTGCCACTCATTGACAAGCTGTGGTTTATGACGACCTGTCTCTATATTCATTCTATCTCAGGGTAAATCCAACAAGAGATAGATAGTGACAACGCCCATACACCTTTTACCCATCTCTATTTAGGTTTCCCATGCGAAGTCGGGTTTAAATGCCGTAAGAGTTGTCTATAGTAGAGACTTTTAGGTACTTAAAAAAGATAAACAAACGGGAGCTGTCAAAAGTCGACCCGACAAAGTCAAAAATCACGTAAGGTATGTGTTGCTACATTAAATACGACACTTTCTATTTTAGTCGCATTATATTCCGATTGGATCAAACCTTGTAATGCGACTGAAATAGAAAGTGTCGTTTTTAATGTAGCAACACATACCTTATAGGTCAGTTAACTAAAGCTGGCACCTTCATAGTACTCACACGTGTGCAATTTCGCTAAACAGTATGTTTAAAATTTATAATTTTGATCAAATCGGATTGAAAGTCCCGCCGCGTGCTAATTCACAGATACTACACAAACCTAATGTGTACGTCTGATTTACGTGTCAGCTTTAGTTAACTGACCAGTACGTGATTTTTGACTTTGTCGGGTTGACTTTTGACAGCTCCCGTTTGTTTACCTTTCTTTAAGTACTTACCTAAAAGTCTCTACTATAGGAAATAGTTACTTAATTTACAATTATTTAGACAGACATTTTTATTGAATAAACATGGCTGTCTAGTCCTCTGTGGCCATGGGTGGGCAAAGTAATTGTTTTTAGCGTACAAACATCATCTCGTTAAATATTAAATGATTGAATCCTCACCAGGGAACAAGGGTGGAAAGAAGGAGCCTTTGCCTCGCAGCGGGAAGCTATTTACTCTATTAAACAAAGAACTATAAAAATATGGAAGCATAACGACTATGCACTCGAAAATATGGGTGGTGTGGTGGTAGAATAACACTTCTCCATTTTTTCCGTGGATATCGCAAGAGGCGACTTAGGAAATAGGTTAAGGTGCGTGAAAATCTAAAAAAATAAGCTAGACGTGTTCATGGAACGTGAAATGGCCATCCGTATCCGTACCAATATATATAATAAATGTGAAAAAGTGTTTGTTTGTTTGTTTGTTTGTCCGTCTTTCACGGCTAAACGGAGCGATGGATTGACGTGATTTTTTAGGTAGAGATAGTTTAGGACATGGAGAGTGACATAGGCTACTTTTTGTCTCTTCAAAACCCCCCATTTCCCTAAAGTGAGGGGTGGAAGTTTTCAATGTTGGTATGTGTGCTATCTCTTCCGTGATACCCCGAATTTAACGCGAGCGGAGCTGCGGGAAAAAGCTAGTTGTTTATATAGCTTTTCGTGTGCTCTGCCTACCCCATTTGGGAATACAAGCGTGATTCATGTGTATCACGTTTCGCAGATTACGTACGTACCCACGTAAGCAACTCAATAAACCGTTAATAACAATACGTTACCACATTACCAAATATCACTTAACATGTTGTCAGGGAGCGGCAACCTTTCGAGCGGTAATATTTTATTAATACATCGCCTTTGTGGCCGCGGGCGATCGGGAGGAAGTAATGTGGGATGCGAGAACCTGTAGTTATATGTGTTGCGGAATAAATTTGTAATGGTATACGGCTATTGATATATTTGAGGATCGAAATATATTGTAGTTATTTATAAGTATACATGCCTCATGCCTGCATCCACACGTGAAACGCTACATAGATAATTTTGTTCCATTTATTTTTAAGGTTGGCTGTAAAGGATCCCTTAAGTCGGCTTTTGTACTTTGCTATCTCTCTGCTTTGATATGATATGATATGATATGATATGATATCTTTATTTCAATTTGAAAATTACATTAATATTAGATTTTTCTAAACATAACAAATTCACAAAAAGATCGTCAAATATGTATATAACAAAAACAAATAAAATGAGTTCTATAAATCAAATGTCAAAATAATTTCAAAGAATAATCCAATCATATAAAAAATAAAAGTAAAACAAAATGTCAAAAATAATTAATAAAAAAAAGCAAAAAGTAAAAAACTGCGAATCACACAATGTGATAAAGTCATTATGAATGCATACATATAAATTGAAAATAATAATGTCAAAATTAAAAACAATATTATAAAATACAATGTCAATAATAAAAATAATAATTCTAAATATACATGTCAGTACAACAATAGCTAATGATTATTCAAGAAACTCTTTTACCGAATAAATTGATTTGTTCAACAATAGTTTTTTTAGCTGGCATCCAAATGTTCTGTCCGAAGTAACATTCTTTAGGTCGGCGGGTAGTTTCTCATACAGTCTAGGGCCTACGACGCGCGGGTTTTTATCGAGCAGCGCCAACCGCCGCGGCACCGCTTGCAGTCGCCCGGTCTGGCGGGTGATTCTGACTGGGTTATTCACTCTTTTAAAATCATTAATATTACGGCGAGTCAAAACCAATACGTCGTATACGTACTGGGAGTAATGCGTCATAATACCAAATTTTTCGAATAATTCCCTACATGAATCCCGTGGCTTAGCCCCCGCTAGTGTGCGCAGAGCTCGTTTTTGTATTTTAAATACCTTATCCGCGTTTGTTGAATTCCCCCACAAAATAATGCCGTAAGATAACAATGAATGAAAATGTGCGTAGTAAACCTGGACTAGGGTTTTCTCTGAAACGAGTGGCTTTAGTTTCCTCAGTGCGAAGACTGCACTGCATAGCCTTACGCAAAGTTTTTCCACATGTTGCTTCCAGGTCAATCGAGAGTCCATTGTAAAACCTAGAAAACTGTTTGTGCCACACAATGGCAGTTGAATATTTAGTCGTGGGGTCTCAATGTTGCTCCTGGCCGAAAACAATATTACATTTGATTTTTGATTGTTTAGGATCAGTCCATTAGCTGAAAACCAATCGCGCAGCTGATTGTACACAATATGTATCCTATGCTCAAGCTGGTCCCACGCACCCGCCCTCACAACGACTGTGGTGTCATCCGCAAACAGAACAACCTGGCCATCAGGCACAGACGCTACAAGGTCATTGACAAACAGCGAGAAAAGTGTATTTCCCAAGGCAGACCCCTGGGGAATACCAATATCTAAATTTCCAGCCCCAGATTGAATCCTCCTTCCATCGATTTCAACGACTACGATCTGCTGCCTTCGATCAAGAAAAGACGTGAACAGTTTTAGACCTATATCTTTTATTCCGTAGTGCCTCATCTTTTGTAGTAGTAATTTATGGTTAATTACATCGAACGCCTTAGATAAGTCACAGAATATACCTGCTACTCTGTCTTTCTCATCCAAGGCGGTCGTGATGCAATCATACACTTTATATGCGGCTAGGGTGGTAGATTTGTTTTTTCTGTAAGCAAATTGTCTGTCCGTCAGTAGGTTATTACTTTCTAAATGATTCATTAAGCTACTCGATAAAATCGACTCAACAATTTTTGAGATGTTTGGCACTATGGTAATAGGCCTGTAGTTGTCAACCGAACACTTATCCCCTTTTCCTTTGTATACAGGGCATACTCTTGTAAGTTTTAAAACATCTGGGTACATTCCTGACGTAAATATACTATTTACTAGTTCCACCAGCAAACCTGAAATGACCGGCCAGATGCACAGAAGTATATTAAATGAGATGTCGTATACGTCGAGGGTGCCGCGTGTCTTCATCATTTTCAGCAACACACGATCTATGTCATCGAGTGTTACGTTAGGCAAGACAAAGTCTGGGACATCAACATCGTGAAGGAAATCCGATAAGTAGTTTACAGAAGTACTTGTGGTAGATTGTATGGTGTGCTTGGAAGCTACCGAGAGAAAATGACGATTCAAGTGTTCAGGTACTCTGTTTGGGGGTATATCACCGGCCTTTTCGTCCTTTAGTAATAAGGAGTGTTTTACCGATTTTGATGATATCTCCTCATTGACTACGCGCCACATCTCTTTAGATGGGTTTTTGCTGTCTTGTAAACGACTCTCAATGTGTTTCTGACGAGCAGCTAATGTTTCGGACTTTATTAAGGAGGCATAATGACTGATACCTTCAATCAATACATTATTATTGGGATATTGCCGCTTCATTTCAGTCATGTCGTTATAATTCTGAATCAGTTTTAAGAGCCTTTCGGTCATCCATGGAACACTAGGTTTCTTCTTTGAGAACATTTTTTTAATAGGAAAGTGTATGTTTATATAGTGCGTCAAAATATTAAATAATTTACTAAATTTGTCATTAATTGAAATGGAAGTCGAATATATAAAATTCCAATTATAATTTTCAATGTCAGTGTAAAATGTATATAAACGATCATTACTAAAAATACGCTTTTCAATGAGGGCTGGAGATTTACTGCAATGCTGTGCGTTTCGTGATAATAATATGGTAAATGATTGCGCACTGTGGTCACTTATGAAAGTGTCTAAAGGCGCCACTGTTGTGACTCGAGCGCAGTTTTGCGGAATGACCCCACAGTCGATACTGGTCGAACTGTGCGCAGATACACGGGTGGGAAAGGTGACGCAGTTAGTGCACGAATAACTCTTCAATACTTCATCTACACGCCGCCTCCAAATATTTTCAGACAGAAAATCTACGTTTTGATCACCAACCAAAATAAACTTTTTGTTTTCGTCGGTTAATTTACCTAATAGCAATTCCAAATTATTTAAATACATGTCAAAATTACCGTTTCCTGTTCGGTATAAAACAATTACAATCAGATTCAAATTACAAATTTCAATGGCAGAAAACTCGAAATGATATTGAGTTGCCAAGCTCTGCAGGTCATTTCGCTGGCGGTAAACTAAACCCGCTCGCGCGAACAGGGCGGCGCCACCGTGCGCTATGCTCGTTCGGCAATAGCTATTTGCCAGTTCGTACCCGCATAACCTAACACGCTCAACCTCATGTTTCTTTAACCAAGTTTCGCTGCAGGCTAAAACGTCTGGCTTTTCGGTGCTTAACAATAAATCCAGTAACGCGGCTTTGCCACATATAGATCGTACATTTTGGTGAATGATTGTAAACTTCATAGGTGTTATAGTGGTTTTGTTTTTGTGTTGAGACTTTCTAAGTTTTTTGGCGTAACTGTGTTGAAACGCCTTATAGATACACCAGCAGGCCAGTGCTTCAGGTCTCTCACCAAACGTATCTTGTCTGAGGGTACATCCAGTTTAAACGAACTATAGTGGCCTCGCGTGACCACTAACTGCTCACAGCGCGCATCAGTGATGTTCATCTCGGCCTGGACGTGATTTAATACGTCCTCAGCAGTGGTGCCTTCACTCAGATTGAAGACGTGCAGGCTGACGGGTCGTGGCACGGCGGCGCGGAGACGTGACTGCTGGCGGGATGCTTCACTTGCAGATGGTGGACTGTGGTCGGACGGTGCCCTGAAAGCCGGCCTAGATGGTTGAGATACAGTCTCCTGATTTCGGTGCGGCTCAACAGTGCCATTTTTAAACTTCACTGCTTCATTCGAGGACGTAGTTTTACGGGGGCGCCCTCGGCCTGGCTTCGGTCCGGGATCAGCGGGCTCAGTGTTTTGTGCTCCGTATACTGGTGTTGTTTTAATAGTGCTCGTAGTAGGATAACTTACAGTCGCGGCGGACACCAAAATATCGTTGTGAACTATTTCCGAATCACATTTGTTGTCTACGTATTCGAGACCCTCTGGGCCAGACCCGTTTAGTGACAAATTATTCGCCACTATAAATTTGTTAGCAATACGTGGTACAAAAGTGGATGCTGATAAATTTTCTGGCAGTCGCCGTTCATGGTCATGTAAGTTTTTTAAATATTTGGATAAACATTCAATTTCTTTTTTTTGCGATACGATTTCCTTCTGTTGCAATAGGATAAGGTCATAGCAATCATTTAACTTACAGCTCATTTCCTTTATAATCACTTCGAAGTTCAAAATGTTTTCCACCAACCGTTTATCCGTGTCATCTTTTCCACTTGTCTTCGTTTTTGTAGGTGCCATGTCCAAAATTTGTATATCACAATGTCAAAAATATAAGTACTGATTATTATAGAATGTTTTTTCTTTGAATAATGTCACAAAATTAATAATTAAAAATAAAAATACGAAGATATTCAAATTTGGTTGTTAACGCGCCAGTGTTGCCAGCACGAATACTTTTATGTATTTCGTGTTCTTTCGTTTCATAGCAACATTTAGCGTAATAGTACGTAACATCTCTTCGTACTAGCTAGTAAGAAGAGTAAGACAAGTCCAAAAGTTACGGTACGCTACATTGCTTTACGGGGTTAGTGCACATTTGTCTCAAAATACTAATACTAATTCTGTTGATGACTTATGTTTTACTTTAGCCAGCAAATAATTACACTTCAGTGTATTTTAAATTAAAAACCATCTAAGCCACAGTACAAAAGGGATGTAGGTACATAATAGGGAAAATGTTGTCTCAAAATATTCAATTTCATAGATGCTTATATAACTTTATAACACATAAAACTTTATACATTGGTCAAGTCACAAGACAAAATTACTAAAAAGGTGGCTCTAAAACGGAGCCGCATCGCTTGTCCAATAATATATAACATTATTATGCCAACAGTTGGTTACGTCTGGTTTTTATGGCCTTGTTAGAACTTTTAGAGCGACTGTGGCATATTTACGAGTATTTTTGCGACACAAACAAACCGACTTAAGTCGTTTAAGTGAAATATATGTAGGATTAGTGCTTTTGTGTTGATATACCTGTAAAATAAGCATAAATACTGACATATGCTCAAATTCCCAAGGCAGAGCAAACAATCATCATATAGGTAGTCAAATCCATGACCATTCCCGTTTCCTAACGATCTTTAGTATATTTTTTAGGTTAAGTTAGATAACAGAGGTATAATAGTAACAGGTTGCTAGCCTGTCGTCTAAAGCATACCTTAACCTATTTCCTTAGTCGCCTCTTATGACATCCGCGAAGGAAATAGGGAGGTGTTATTCGAAACTTAACGCCACACAGGCATAGAAAGACTAGTAACTGTCATAAAAAAGGGTTAAAGTCGTATAGGGTTCGGTTTTACGACATACAGGATTACACTACGATTGCCTCAATCGTCGCCCGTAAAACTTACACCGACTAAAAATAATAACAATATTGTGTAACCGGGTCATACACAAATGTTAGTGCGCTTATCTGTGGACATGACAAAAGTAAAAGGTTGTTAGCCAATAATTAGCTGAAAAGATCAAATGTATTTAGTACGCCTCTCCTGCTACTAGTTCGTTAAAACATAATCTTAAGATAGGGCTCTCTAACAAAAACTGTCTCTCTAATAATTTTATTTCCACAGGAGAGGTGTCTCTTAGAAAGCCAATGGCTAAGTATAAACCCTTAACTTGTGTGAAATCATGGACAAATTATGAAAAGATTAATTAATGTCGATGAAGCAAAACAGGTATGTTAGGATCGTAGCAAGTGGAACAAAGTAGTCTTTGCGTAGCCTTCTGGGAAAGAAGTGTGAAGGTAGGCAAGGAAGGTATAAATGTATGTGTATCAGTTAGAAATCGAACTTTACGCTTCAATATTAACCAGCGAAGAGAAAAAACCATCTAGCCGTTCTAATGATAAGAAACTAAATACAGAGAATGGTCGCTCAGTAATATTTTATTTAGTAAATGGACGACATAAAACTGGCTTTCGTATTTCCACGCAAAGGATCCTTCGTTAAGATTTTCTTTGAATGAAAAAAAAGGAAAATAAAATACTAGAGTTCTCTCTCAAAAGAAACGACTTTTTTATCTCTGAAGAGTTTACTTACTGATAAAATGAGGGCTTAAAAAATACAAAACCAAATATTTCATCACGGGTTTTTGTTCTGTTGCTTTATGCCTTTTTTAATTTGTTACAACAAGTCGTAGTTGTGTTTTGGGCTGGGTTTTCATCAATTCACAGAAAGAAAACTTCTTCCAAAAATTTATACAATTCACTTACATTCCTTATAAAATATGCTAATTATTTTTACATAAAAATAACAAATCAACATCGGGATTGGTGACACAAAATAAATATTTTTAACTTAATAAATTGTTATCATTCAATTTGTAAGTTTTTTTAAGGTTCTGGGGAAAGCCTCAAAAGTAAAAGGAAGGGACACTTATCACAATATTTGGCATGAAAAATTAACGTATAGTTCAAGTAACAGAAAAACAATTAAGTCGTAAATTTTTACCCCATGCATGAGCCCGAGTCTCACTTGGTGTTTTTTTTTAATATAGCGTTTCTTTTTTCTTTATTTCTTTTTGGTATATTTAGCAATGTATTGGTCTTTTGAGAGAACTCGCTTTTTACCGACAAGATGGTTTATTTCATACCGTTACATCCCCGCAAGAAATTTTAGGTATCTTTTAACATGTTAGTCCTATAATCTCCTTGTATTCGAAAATACTCATTCCTTTGTTTAATAAAGATTTTTTACTTTGGTTTGGGCACGTGGAGAGAATGAATGAAACAAGGGTGCGCAAGTTTACAAGGGAAGTGTGTTAGCAAGTTAGACGAAGGTGTCTTCGAAGAATGTATGTATGTTATTTACTAGATCAGCGAAGTACTGAAGAGAGACCAATTTAGAAACCGTCATATGACGAAGGATGAATTTGAATGAAGCGAGAGAATTATATCAAAATAGAGGCGAATGGCGCTCTACAGTTTCTACCAACGACGCGTGATGCTAATGCACGATTAAAACAACCATTACCTTTATTACAATAATGTCTAGTTTAGTCATTAAAAAAGCAACGGAATCGAAATGACGGCTAAAAGCTTGAACCAACTTCGAATTTGTGCACTCCAAATCGGCTTCTTCGCAAAAACCGGTTCGTACCGGTAAATTCCGGCTAAAACCCGTGCCAACTCCGCCAACTGCCGTTAAAGCCGGCTAGGTGGATGCGATAAAAAAACGTTTTAATGAAGACGGAAAAGGTTTGCCATCGCTGAGTCGGCCAGAGCAGCGTTTGGAATTGTGTTTTGTAAGGCGTGTGTAATTATTTGATATCACTTCTTGGATTTTTACTTCGGTTTCGATATTTTTAAATTAGAAATTTTGATCGGCGACCATACATACAATCACGCTTGTGTTCGGCAATGGGGTAGGCAGAGCACACGGAACTCGAAACTCAGATAAAACCTGTATCACTTTATGTGGCCACGTCTAGCATATTTTGTAGGTTTAGAGTTAGGTACATACATACATATTCTCACGCCTGTATTCCCAAGAGGGATAGGCAGAGCACATGAATTGAAAAATCCAGTGCCACGTTTAGCAACTTCAGGGCAACCAGATGGTTAAATGTGACATTGCAGTGACAGGCTGCTAGCTCGCCCACAATACACTAACCCTTTCCCTTTCGACTCTTACGACACCCACGGGAAGAAAGGGGGAGGTGCTATTCTAACCCGACACCACACGGGTTTAGAGTTGGCAGATATAATAGTGACAGGCTGCCAGCTTGTCGCCTAAAATATATACTTATTTCCTTAGTCGCCTCTTACAACATCCACGGAAGAAATAGAGAATGGAAACAAAATGGTTGTTGGAAATTATTTTTAAGTTAGGTTATTTCACGTTCCGTTGTCGGGCCACGAGGTTAGCGAATGTATTTTAAGACCGAAACTTTTGGAGCACTTTGAGGAAACCTTGTAAGAACATTTTAACGCGCTGAATCAGCGTAAGGAGAGCTTTTACATTAATTAAACAAACGAAAGCTGCTTACGAACCGGAGCTTAGTGCTGCGTGCTTTTTGATGTATTGTCAACGGAATATTACTTTATTTGACGAGCTCCAAATTAGGTAAAGTAAGTAAACACTTTTTACAAAAGAAAAGAATACGAAATACAAGGAGGCCGGAAACTTGTACAGAATATTACCTGATTTTTTTTATTATTGACCTTGTGAGAGAAATGTTTCATCGCTTTTCAGGTTATTGCACCCTGTGTTTTACCTACCTGACGCCCCGTACTCGTTTCTTGTTAGTCGGCGCGCAGGTACCATCGCGAACAGGGATTGTTGAGCCACTTACCTATGTTTGTAACTTGGTCGTGTAATACTAATCCAAATAGCTGACATCTAGTCCGTCACATCGGTCATTGATTACACGTCTAAATTGCGAACAGTGGCAAGTGGCTCAACAACCCCGGTTCGTGACTGTACCTAAAACATTGCGATGCTACGCGGTTAACTACAAGCCGGAGTACACTGGGCAAAATTTTCAGATTTTCATATTTATTTTTACATCAAAATTTCTGAAAAAAACTTTACAGGGGTTTTCAGACGGGTACCACTGGTTAAAACTTTTAGGATCAATTTCCGGCCACTCCACACTCAAAAAAACGCGAAGTGCAAAAGCAGATTTAAGGGATCTCTTACAGCCAACCTTTGAGAGGCAGAGAGAAAGCTTAATAATTGAGACCGACAAAAAGCAAGGCTTCAATAAACATGCCAAATAGTGAAAACATGCCGAATATGCCGAGTGCCGAGTAATAACCGAAAGCTCGGCATCTCTACTAAGCGTTGGTAGCATCCATTAGAGAACGGCAGGTCCAAGCCGCTCTACTTCTTTTGTTCGCGAGTGGCTTTTACCTGTCGGTCTGTTTCGCTTGACTGCGGGTAAAGGAGCTATATCCAGCTAGGATTGCATCTACTGTAGTAACAGAAAACGTGGGTCATCAAGTAATATTATAACCTATATGTACAGAGAAACGTGACGAAATATCAAGCACATACAAGAGTACAAAGGCATACAGAAGTACTATTACAGTATCATGTTTATAAGACGCTAAATGAATTTGTTTGTGACTTTTCACTTACGTTTCCTTACAAAATATGTCAATTATTTTATACTTAAATATAACAAACATCGGGATTGGTGACTCTAAATAAAAAATTCTAACCTAATAAATTGTTATTATGAACAATTTTGTAAGTTTTTTTAGGGTTCCGTTTATAGTAGGTATATTAGTTAAGGTGTATTTTAGGAGAAAGGCTAGCAACTTGTCAATAGTACCTTTGAGGATAAAACCAAAAAAATGTGCTAGAAGTGGCTAGGAAATATAAAACAGTCATGGATTTGATGTAGCATTTCACGTATTATACCCCGTTTGTGAAAACAGCAGTCGTCATCCCATTACAAGTATAAGAACGATTTTAAAATAACGCTTTCGTTTCCATTCCGTCGTATCATCTCGGTCTGAGCGCCGGCGGCACCTCTGACTCAGGACTCTATCTAGATCAGTGCCATTACTACGAGAACTCATAAACGGTGACCTAACTCGCTACTAGCGACGCGACGGCGTAAGCGATTTGTGAGAGAACTTTTACACTAGCGGTCACTTGTAGAAGTAAATGAGTCCAATGGTAAATTATCTAGCGAATCTAAAATCTAAAATCTTTTCTGTGTAGAGTCGGGTTTAGAATAACACCTCTACATTTCTCTATTGGATGTCGTTATAGGCGACTAAGGAAATAGGTTAAGAAGTATTGTAGGCGACACGCTAGCAACTTGTCACTATTTTACCTGCCAACTTAAACCCTTAAAAATATGGTACGTTTCGTGTGCTCTGCCTATACCATTTGGCAATACAGGCGTGATGTGTATGTATCTACATTATGTGCAATCTAGTGAGTAACAGTCAAATAAAACGGATGCCATCGTGTTTCGGGCCAGTCGTGACCCATCTTTGGGAGTAACGCGCCATGAACCGCTGAACCATGACAATTATGACTGATGTCATTGAGAAGCTGATTCGAAGACTCAAAGAGTTTATTGGCTACTACGATAATATGAATGCGGTTTGCGTGAACGCGTGGTAGTGGCTCAGTCCCGAGTTGCTGAGGCGACGATAGTTTGCGCTGGGTTTGTGGTGATGCCCATTTATATGGGGATGTTGAACTTGTGGATAGTTGGGTGCAAATACTTTTTAGAGTTTTGTACCCCACAAGCATAAACAGGGCCCTTTTACTGAGACTTCACTTAACGTCATTTCTTTTTTTTTTTACTAAAGAATCACGACAGCAGGACAGTTGATTTTATTACGTGTTTCTGTTGCCGCTATCACGGGCGTAGCCAGGATTTAGTTTCAGGGGAGGGTTGACGAAAAAAAAAAAATCGGCCAAGTGCGAGTCGGACACAAAAAATCACGATTGTTGTATGGGAGCCTAAACTTTTCGGATGGGGTTTGAACCCCCAAACCCCCCCCCTGGCTACGCCCATGGCCGCTATAACAACAGACGGTACTGTATGTTTCTGTGATACAAAATGTATGTTTTTTTTTGGTGTTTATTAAAGAATATTGTATACTATTGGACTGTACTAAAAATAAAATGGAATAAGTGTCACAACAAACGCAATTTTTTGCCCTTTCTTGCTCCAAACTAACCCTCGTCGAATACAGGATAACTCTATCAGAACAGAAGTCTCACAATCCCCTTCTTCCACAGATACGTGCGCAATGAAACGGAGACGGTGCCTCTAGCAGCCAGGACACGATGCGCTGCCTCCTGTGGCTCCTGCCCCTCCTCCACCAGCACCTGGCCTTCGTCCTCGACAAGCAGAACCCCTACTCGCAGTTCCGCAAGTGGAACGCGGCGCTAAACGGGACTCTGGAACTCGAGTTCAAGACCGACCAGCCCAATGGTTTGCTCCTGTACACGGACGATGGGGGCACGTATGACTTCTTTGAGCTGAAGCTCGTGAACGGGGCGGTGAGGCTGAGGTACAATCTGGGAGGAGGCGCCCAGATTATCACGGTTGGGAGTAACCTGAATGATGGGCATTGGCACAAATTGCAAGTGAGTATATTCAAATTCAAAACTTTATTTATGCAAATAGGCTTTATTTATGTCATTTCCGAGTCTACCAGCTGTAGCAGCGCTTCGGAAAAACCATTTCCTTTGTCCAGCACTGTAATGTCATCATGATATTTAATGTAGATAGTTTCTATGGTCGGTCAGGAATGAATGGTTTGATAGTACCTTTAGCAGGGGAGGTCCGCTCCGCAGTTTAGATACGCTTTGCCGGTGAGACTTCGTGAAAGGTCTGCTGCGGTAGAAAGAGAACTAACTAACTTACTAATTGGCTCAGAGACCCAAAGAGGGTCTTGGCCTCCGAAACGAGAGCACGCCATCCGTCCCGATCGTGCGCAGCCTCTTGCCAGTCGTCGACTTGAAGAAGTCGCAGATCTGGCGGCGGCCAGTCGGTCGACCCACGTACGCTCTTTTGACCGCACGATCCTCTCCCAACAATAGAAAGAGACAGCAATATTTTTCGCCAAACATGCTCTTTACGTAGCACTATTACCTATTCTTTAAGGTGCATTCAGACAAATGAAATTTAAGTTTTGTCTCGGAATAAATTACTCTATACTTGTGACAAAATCAAATTTTCGTACATTGACTCCATAGAGGATAGAACCTATAGAGAAACAATGTTCGCAACCCCGGTCCGCAAATAGTTTGTTGATTTCAACATACTTAACGTCACCGTCACTGTCACAGAAACTGTACAGAGCCAATAACCGTAGAGAAAAAGGCACTAGCGTTACGCGCGATCTTGGACCGGCCAATAAGAGCACAGCGATCACTTCAATTGTTTTGCGGAATAATTTCCGAACAACCAAGATGACATTTAGTACTCTATAGGTTCTATCCTCGATGATTGACTCAATCCAATTTCGATTTGATTCTCGTTTGTTTCACTCGACCCTTAGTAGTATTCCCGAACAACAGGTCATCGAACTCTCCCTAGTGCTTAGAATTAAATTAACTAGCACTAATTTTAATTAACGTATACAAAGATACCTAAATGCCCAATTACGGGGTTCAACGACCGGAGATCTAATGACATTGTGTGATTAATTATACTCCAGAGAACATAATTAAATAGAATTGCGTCGCGCGTTTAAATGGGACTTATTAAGACAGATTTGTTTAAATACAATTTTGACTCAAAGAGCATAGCAAATTAACTGTTTGTTTGAGTTAAAGTTTCTAGTTATAACGCTCTGTTGAAGTTTTGAGAGCAATTTTAATGGTATGATTTTTCATATGTTCGGTTTAAAATATACCTCATTTTCTGTGGGTGTCGTAAAAAGCGACTGAAGAAATAGGTTAAGGTATTTTAGACGATAGGCTAGCTTTTATACTAGAAAATGAGAGTTTTAGAGAGAGTGGAAATACTATGTTAATTAAAGTAATTATAAAATTTTATGAACACCAGGCATAGTCAGTAGTAGTCCTTGAAAAAGCAATGTTGACCGTAATTATTAAAAGATTCAGGCATTTTGCGAAGGGAAGTCAGTTTTCGAATATCAAGTCCAAGGTATTTTGCTAATTTGTACCATCCTCCATTTTTATGTTTCGAAACTTGGCGAATATTACCATGGATAATATTGTGTTAAGGTTTTTAGGCGACGGACTAGCAACCTGTCACTATTACACCTCTTTTATCTGTTTTCAAACCTCAAATTGAACTACAAGTGGCTGGCCTATGCCACGTTTTAGGTCCTCTGCCTGCCTATTAGGGAAGGTTTCTGAATGTAGGCGATTTGGTTATTGCGTCTGAAGGTATAGATCTGCAATGTTCTAAAGAGAGGCCAAATTAGGAGTATCCGAAACCGTCGAGCGTGTATGAAGAGAGTGATGAGCGAAGCAAGAGAAGTATGTCAGAATTGAAGCGAATGGAGCGCTTGTCTCTGTTTACCCTGCAGGGAATAAGGCGTGACATTCATGTGTAAAGTATCTATAGTTTGAACATTATGAGATGGTTGTATTAAAATACCTTTACTTGTACCCGCTGACCTCTGACCTAATCTTACAATAAATTATTTGATTTGATTTGATTTGATCTGTCCTCTCACCAGGTGGCGCGCCGCGACGAGCACACCTCCCTGGCGGTGGACGGCGTCTCCCGCAGCACCACGTCCCGCGGCAAGGAGTTCGCCTTCGGCAAGTTCAACACCAACTCCGACGTCTTCGTGGGGGGCATACCGCCGTCGTGAGTATTGATTTTGTGTTGTGTAGTGTGGTGTAGTTGATGCAATGCAATGTGGTGTGATGCAATGCAATGTAACGCAATGGAATATGATGGAATTTAATGCAATGTAATGCAATGCAATAATTATGGATTGGATACAATATACCAAACCCATACATATTGAATAAGTCTTTAACCAGACTTAGAAAAGTATAGACTGATAGTTTCCGTACAAGATGCGTTCCTCCCACACCTCGTACACACACACACACTTTCCGATGTCTCAGGTATAGTTGAACCCGTAACCATCTCTACTCGCGCTCTGTCGTGCTAAGGTACTAGGTCGGTTGGTTTAATGTCTTTCCCTAAAGGCGGCCTTTACACCTGAAAGTTTTTATGAAAGTTTTTTATGAAAGTTACTCACGAAAGCAACTTTCGATAAACTTTCAAGTGTAAATACTTGTTGTGAGTAACTTACCGTAAGTTCTCACAACTTTCATAAGTTGGAAAATTACAAGTGTAAACGTGATCGAGTTTGCTTACGAAAGCGACTTTCAGCTTATCGAAATAAATTGATAAGTTGAGAACTTGCAAGAAAACAATGTCCTTTGTCCAAGAAACTTTATGTAATTGCTGCTTATGAGGCACGCCCCATACTATGGGACTACAAATAATATAAAGAATATAAGAACCGCGTAAAACCAAAAATCCAGCCAAGTGCGAGTCGGAATCGCGCACTAAGGATTCCGTACCAAAAACTGCAAAAAATCAGGTTTTTTTGTATGGGAGCCCCCCTAAAATACAAATTTTATTTCAACTTAATTATTTCCTTTTGAAGTAGATATTTAATTAAATATTCTGTGAGCATTTGAAGTATTTAGCTGTTACATTTATTTAAATAGACACAAAATAGCAAAAAAACACGTTTTTTTGTATGGGAGCCCCCTTAAGTATTATTATTTTAATTTTAGTATTTGTTGTTATAGCGACAACAGAAAATTAAAATTTCAACTCTCTAGCTCTTACGGTTCGTGAGATACAGCCTGGTGACAGACGGACAGACAGACAGCGAAGTCTCAGTAATAGGGTCCCGTTTTTACCCTTTGGGTACGTGGCGACTTTGAGAAGGCATTTTTCTTACAGATCTAGTAAGCAATGTAAATGGGCTTGAAATAATTTACGAAAGTTTACTTTCAAAAAACTTTCGTAAGCATTATTTACTGAAAGTTTTTATCATGTGTAAATGCAAACTGCAATAAATTACGTAAGACTTGCGTAAGAAACTTTCAGGTGTAAAGGCCGCCTAACTAATGGTTTAAATAGAAAGATAGAGTTTTTACCGAGTCGTCACCCCAACTTACAGAAGAAAAATCGAGTAATCACCAGGAGAACATAAATGAAAAACGTACCTATTCCGGTCAACGTGGCCACCGATTCCCAGCGTCATCATTTTAATTAATTTAATCGCAACCAAATTTCCATCTCATTCCAATTAAACAAAACAACCAAACTGCTTTAGCTTTTTTATTGCTCCCATAACAGAACAGCGGAATTAGAACCTTACTGTAGCGTGTTAAAGCCGTGTTACGCTTACCCTTGGTTGATGCTGTGATGGTATCTGCAGAAAATACGGCAGTCTATGTATATACATGTATTTGTATATCTCGGGTAATGTTTCACAGCTGAAATATGAAGCTGCAGAACTGTTACAGCAACCAGTTGTTGTCTAGTTAATTGTTTTAGTGTACTACCTTTGTTTTAATACGACTTTACCCACAATCTTCAGTGTGGTGTCGAGTTAGAGTAATGTGAAACGAACAGAAAGGTATTTGGATAGGTATGCGATGAACACTAGGTTCTAAAGACCCCAGCTTTTCGACTCCAAACACCTCAGATATACAGGATTATTTGTATAAGTAATCAACAACATCGCAAGACTATACCTTAACTGTTTAGGTAGTTAAAACAATGTAAACAATCTTGACATATCTTTTTGTTGAAACACACAGTCTAAAAATGAGAATCGTTACACTATACAATTCAATTATGAAAGTAAATGATTTTTAATACCTAAATTGTAAAATGTAAAGATTTCGATTTATAAAGTGTACGTTTAAATAAAAAGACACGTCAAGATTGTTTATATTGTTTTAACTACCTAAACAAATAAGGTATAGGTAGACAAATGACATCTTTAGAGCGGCCGCCGAGCGTAGGTAGATATAAAAATTTAAGTGCAGACACTTGATTGTCTTCTTGTTTTGTGCTCGTGGCAAGGCAAAAGGTCGTATTGTCCAGCAAATGAGAGTGAGACAGTGCGGGGAAACGAAGGGTCCACAACCTAGTAAATAGAAATAGGTCCTACTGACTCTTTCGTCCTGTTGCTAGGCCGAGCACTCGGTCCTATGTTTACAAATAGCGAGCACAAGCCATTATGAAGATCGTATAAGTATACCTACTTACTTATATATACTAATACTTATATATATATATATAAGACTAGTTACTTAGACTAGTCAGCACTATACCCAACAGGGTAGTATATTACAGTTACAAATAAACATGTAGGTAAACTGTAAGATTGACGGCCTGTGGGCTATGGGGTAGACGGTGCTTTCATTAAGGACGTATCCTCGAGCTTGCGGTTTGGCCCAAACATGTGCGACAAGCGACGCGACGAGCGATTTTCTGTTCGTTTGCTTAGTAAAGACGCTTACAACACAAGGCGTCGCAAAGTATTTAATTTGGTAATTTTTATCGAAGGGGACTTTATTTTAATTTTAAAGCTTAGTTTAATATTTAATATTGCAATGTTGACCTATAAATTGCTTTGTTGAGGAATCGAACCCACGTCTTTTTTTATGATGGCAATAGAAAAAAAACTGGGAAAGTTACAAAATACGAGTGCAAAAAAATTACTTTGCGGATGATGTAGCCACGAGAAATAACACTTACAGCAACTGTGTACAAAAACTGCGTATAAAATCGCTTATAGCGCCGCTTGTCGCTTATGGCATACCCCATTAAGTTTAGTGCTAGTGTTGTAGGGCCCTAGTATTAAAGGCTCGCGGTTTTAGTAACGCATGATATTAAATAAAGTACATCAAACATAAAATTGACATAAAACATACACATCGTGAGCTATGCAGTAACAAAAACACTGAGTTAACTTACACACAAAGATAAATTCAAGGTTGTGTGAGAAGTTCCCGATATGCGCTGGGTTAGCGTGGGAAGTACAGTCACGAACAGGGATTGTTGAGCCACTTGCCACTGTTCGCAATTTAGACGTGTAATCAATGACCGATGTGACTGACAGATATGTTATCTATTGGATTGGTATTACACGACCAAGTTACAAACATAGGTATGTGGCTTAACAATCCCTGTTCGCGATGGTAAATCCCTTAGGATGGATATAAGTGATACTTAATATTATAAAGCTGAAGAGTTTATTTGTTTGTTTGTTTGAACGCGCTAATCTCAGGAACTACTGGTTCGAATTTAAAAAATCCAACTCAAAACCAAAAAAATGCTAGAAGTGGCCACGAAACGTGAAATAATCATAATTGTGTCTATGTAGCGTTTTGGAAATACAGACGTGATGTATGTACAGACACATATTCTTCATACATTCTTCATTTAATAGCGCAATGCCAACCTTTTGTTGAAAAGAAAATAATGTACAGATATTACAGTGACTACAGTAGTTATTTCAACATTTCCATTCACGAAAAGCACATTTTCTCTAACAATAGCTATCTTATTTACATAAACAAAACTATAACTTTGCAGTTGGTATATCGTAGCTCGTAGAGGGTCTACGGCGTAGCTCGTAGCCCGTAGCGGTGTTAATATTGCTTCCGTTGTAAGCGGAGTGCAGGCTAAGTGGTACCAACATGCGATTATGTTGGATGATATGTTATTGTGTTGATGCCATGTTATGTTGGTGTTGGATTACTGCCGGGAATTTAATAGCTATCTATTAAAAGCGATAGTATCGAGTATGAACTTATGAGAGTGATAGCAAAAGTTAGTATGTGTCTTAAAACGATAGCATACGGTTTATTATACAGTGAAAGTTTAGTGCTAAGGTTACAAGTTCTTCGAAAGGCGCTTCAATAATATAATTAAAATCAACGAAATTTCCAGTTTCTACGAAAACAACAGTTCTGTTGCCCGTGTGGTGTCGAGTTTACAATAACAGCTCTCCGTTTCTTCCGTCGATGTCGTAAAAGGCAACTAAGGAAAAAGGTTTATGTAATAAATAAGACTAATAATCTGTCATCCTATACCTTTAAACGAGCAATTCTTGTATCCTATACCTTTAAACGAGCAATTCTTGTATATATATTTATAAATATATACCAG
>BHDV01039530.1:199736-232700 GCA_005406045.1 Adoxophyes honmai | reverse complement strand
AGTTTTACAACTTGTATTACCAGTATTTCAATGTATGCAAAAAATAATCCGAGTAAAGCTCGGTCACCCAGCTAGTATAAATTTATCAAACTAAACCTACCTACAGATGTTGTTAATTGAGTACAAAACGTGGAATAGCCTTGGTTTTGTCTATGTAACCTTTCATGCGCTCTGCCTACCCTATTAAAATAAACAGTCATAATGTAGCGATAAATACAAATATAAACTTTATTTGCCCGACTCCTTGATTTAAGTTAAACTCGTATTGACATTCCATATGGCCCCAGCCTCCCCGCGGAGATAAATAAGCCTAGCGGTGGAGCGCGGGCGAGTCAGCCTCCTGGGAAGAGAGAACTCGCCCAAATTCCCTTTACACTGCACTTGGAGTATGTCTTCTCAAATTATTCATAGAAATTTAGTATTTCCCAAAAAAATAAGTGGAAAAATCCAGAGAAAGTTCTGGCAAAAATACGCGGGAGGTTTTAATTTTATTGTATCTAAAGGGTGGCAAGTGTGGTATCGCGGTAGAATAACACTTCTTAATTTCTTCCGTGGATGTCGCAAGAGGAGATAAGTTCAGGTATCATGTTTTAGGCGATAGCAATCAATCACTATTGTAGCTTTTCCATTTGTTTTAAACCGATAATTATGCTAGGAGTGGATGCGAAGCGTGAAATAGACATGATTTTGCCTATGTCCATGTTTTATGTTCTCTGCCTACTCCATTGTGGAATATGGGCATGATTGTATGTACCTAAAGGGTAAAACCAGGAGTCTAGTGCTAAAATTCCGCTGTCCGTCCGTCCTTCTGACGCCAGGATAGTTGTCCGGAATTTAATTTACTGTAAGCGATTTTGCTATTCACAAAATTCGTTTTGTGCTCGCGGTGAGATCGTTACGCGCTCGCAGCGAATTCGCGTGCTCGCCTCGCTTTCAATTCGCTCGTAAGCAGTGTGATAAGACTCTTAACTTAAGCTTGTTTTCACTGCAGCATTTCCCCAATTTAATTTGACACAAAAAGCGTTGACGGAGCTCTTTTTGCGTGATTTTGCCTCTTAAACCGATACATACAATCACAGGATCCTAAATGGGGTAGGCAGAGCTCATGAAAAGTGACATAAACAAAGCCATGACTATTTCGCGATACGTGGCCACTTCTAGTTTATTCAACCGATCCAAACATAACCTATAACCTTATGTGTCTGTGTAAATTCAGTTTGGACCATTGGATATCAAAGCAGATTCAGCATTTAGGTTTTTGTAAAAGATTTTCCGTGTTGGTTTAAAAATAACACCCCTCCCTTTGTTTTGTCTATGTCACGTTTTGTGTGCTCTGTCTACCCCATTCGGGAACACAGGCGTGATTGTATGTATGTATGTATTATTTTGCATATAAACTATTGCTAGGCTAGAACAATACAGCCTAAAGAGGCCAACGGCAGTAAATAGAGGTAATCTGACGGTTGGCCGAGCTTGTAATCACGGACGGAATATGGAAATGGGCCAACAGAGCCCGTACAGTCAGCAGCCAACGCCGGAATGAAGGAGCTGTACAGTCAGCATTTAATACGCGAGTCGACATAAATACAAGAGATTTTTCAGTTAGCATAAATACAAACGTTACGCCTGTGCTCCCAAATGGGGTAGGCAGAGCAGACGAATCACTCATCATCATCAGCCTATATACGTCCCACTGCAGGGCGCAGGCCTCCTCTCAGTATGAAACGGCTTGGACTATAGTTCCCACGCGGGCCCAGTGCGGATTGGGAACTTCACACACAACGTTGAATTACTTCGTCGCTGTGTGTAGGTTTCCTCACGATGTTTTCCTTGACCGAATAGCTCGTGATAAATATCAAATTTGATATCGCACATAAATTCCGAAAAATTCAGAGGTGCGAGCCCGGGGTTTGAACCCACGACCCTCTGCTTGAGAGGCCACAGGTCGAACCGCTGGGCTACCACGGCTCACGAATACCACGAATCACTACATAGACAAATTTATGACTATTTCAGGTTTCGATGCCACTTCTAGCATATTTTTTACGTTTTGTTAGGAGGTACTATAGTGAAAGGTTGCTAGCCTGTCGCCTAAAATATACATACAATCACACTTATATTCCCAAATGGGGTAGGTAGAGCACACGAAACGTGACATAGACTAAACCTTGATTGTGATTATTTCACGCTTCACAGGAACTTCTAGCATAATTTCAGGTTTGAAAACAGATGGAAGAGGTAGTATAATACTGACAGGTTGCTAGCCTGTCGCCTAAAGCATACTTAAACCTATTTCTATAGTCACCTCCTTCGATATCTACAGAAGAAAAGGAGAAGTTTTACTCTATCCAGATGCCACACAGGGCTAAGGCTCAATTCACACCAGAAGAGCAGCGCAGCGCGGCGTAGCAGAGCGCAGTTTCAGTGTCATGAGAATTTCAACTTCATTTTCATTACAATAAGACTTATTATCGCATGAGAAACTCTAACGATGCGCGCGGATACCCGCGGGTCCGCGGGAATTCCAGCGCATTCCATAAACAAAGCCGTGCGACAGCGCGAGCTGTCGCGGGAATGCCCGAGGATGCTCGAGTAGTCGCGACGGCCGCTGTCAATACATATGTCAATATGTCAATAATTATGTAAATTCCAGCGACTTCCTACGCATTCCAGCGGCTTCTCGAGCAGTCGCAGGAATCCTCGCGCATTCTCCACGGAGCGGGTCGCTGCGCTGCTCTTCCGGTGTGAATTGAGCCTTAATATCCCTAAAACTATATCCGTAGTCGCCTCTTATGCATTGAGAAAATTAGAGAATAATACAACAACATTCAAATGTCCTTCCAAATTTTCCTGAAATGAATTCTAACAATCTGAACTTATCCCTCTCACGAAAACTACATGTTTGAACAGGACGCCAAACTAAAGTCCTCGCAAACACATTTAATCCCGAGAATTGCATAGAAACGACCGGATAGCCAGTTTTCTAACAAAACGCTGCATATTTCTTCCCAGTTTTATGATCACAAATCCGTAATAACCATTAAATGTCGGAGCTCAGGAATTTGGACCAACATTTGTTCCAACGTTCGGCAAACAAAAGGACAAATCTGCTGGCTCACCCCTTATCGTACTGCGGGGAGTGTTGGGATGTTAAAAGCAGTATACTAACTTTAAACTACCGTGAGACTCACTCATCTTGAAAACTACGGATAATTCTCGTTTTAAATCGAGCGTAGCCGCCATGTCGAGCTAAACTCGATTTAAAACGTGAGTTATCCTTTGTTTTCAAGATAAGTATACTAACTCTGATGGAGTCGGGTTTAAAATAACGCCTTTCCATTTCTTTCGTGGAAATCGTTCGTGACGACTGATTATGTTAAGGTATGGTAGGCGACAGGTTAGCAACTTGTCACTGCTATACTTCTTTTACCTAACGTTAAATTTAAAATGTCTGCAAAACGTGGAATGGTCATGGTTTTGTGTATTTAACGTTTTGGGCGCTCTGACTACCCCACTTGATCTTATTAATTTGTTATTGTATTTATTAGTTATTACCAATTGTTCACCATTTGACGATCTTTTTGTGTATTCTTTGTATCTGACATATAATTTGGATGTAATGTAATTTTCAAAAAGAGACAAATAAATCTAATCTAATCTAATCTTGCGATCGTAAGCATGATGTATGTATTTATAATGTATGTAATGTATGTACTTACGTGGAAGAAAACTGTAAGACATAACGTAGAGATACAACATACTAGACAAAATAGAAGGCGCGTCTATATCGGTGCCCCGCTGGAAAAATGCAATATGACGGGATAAAACTTAGCCTGTTCTCCATCATGATTATTTGAATGCCTGTCATTAGTTTTACACTGGATACAGGTTTCTCAATGTATGTCTTTTGTTTTGAGATAAAATGTATTATGTATTTACATACTGTAATCTCGTGGCGACTGCGGCGATGATTCGGCATCATTCACAGTAACGACCCGGCGTCATTACCCTAACGAGAGCCGCGATTGTCTGTTGTTTCTTACCTCTCTGGTAGACCTATTTGTATAGCTGACTAGTTTCTTAAGTCTACTGTTTAATTATATGCACGCGGGACTTAATCGCGATTTTATTTGTTTACCTTCTCGACGTTTCGGCCGCGTTACAGCGACCGTGGTCACGAGTTGACATAAAATCGCGATTAAGTCCCGCGTGCATATAATTATGAGTGAGAATCGCGAAAGTTTAAAACATTATCTACTGTTTAATTTATACATGCATAGCATACATACATACATACATATAATCACGCCTAAATATGTTGCCAAATTAGAATAGAGCACCTCCCCCTTTCTTCCCGTGGGTGTCGCAAGAGTCGACTCTGGGAAAGGGTTAGTGTATTGTGGGCGATGGGCTAGCAACCTGTCACTGCAATATCACGTTTAACCATCTGATTACCCTGAAATTCCTAGACGTGGCACTGAATTTTTGAATTCATGTGCTCTGTCTACGCCTCATGGGAATCCAGCCGTGAGAATATGTATGTATGTATGTAATGTACGTTCCCAAATGGGGTAGGCAGAGCACACGAAACGTTAGATTATGACTATTTCATGCTTCACAGCCACTTCTAGCATCATTTTAGGTTTGAAAGCAGATGGAAGAGGGAGTATAATAGCAACAGGTTGCTAGCCTGCAGCCTAGAGAATACCTAAGACCATTTCGTTAGTCGCCTCTTACGACATCCACGGAAGAAATGCAGAGGTGTTATTTTACCCGACACACGAAATTCAAAAATTCAAAATTCAAAATTCAAAACTTTATTTATGCAAATAGGCTCCTAAGAGCACTTTTACACGTCATTTTTTGATTTTACCAGCGCTTCGGAAAGACCATCATTGCCAAGAAGAATGCGCCACAAGAAACTTGGCAGAAAGTAATTTTTTACAAAAAAAAGTAAAAAAGTACATAAAAACAATCAGTGTAGTTAATGTGGAGGCAGGATATTTAAGTAAAAACATGTATCACTGATCCAAGAGCCAAGATCCAACGCGCTGACGCAGGTTTTCATACACGGCAAAGTAGGCAGCTATAGTTGTTTTAAATCTTAACCTCTAGGTTAAAAGGGTCGTAGCGCCGTGTGTGGTTAAGCACGCAACGGTGACTAATGCGCCACACGCGGCCCGACTTGCAAAGTCTGTCCCTGTAACGTCTTGAGCGATTTGCAGAAGTCTTTTACTAACTTTTACTAACTTTTATGGCATTTTACAGTAAGCGATTTCAAATTGTTTAAGGGGCATCTTAAGAACACCCCTACGAAACGTTACATACTCAAAATCGTGACTATTTCACGTTTCTTGGCCACTTCTAGCAAGTTTTGTTAGGTTTTAAGTTGGCGGTTGGTTTGGTTGGTAAAAATATATGCTAGAAGTGACCACAAAACGTGAAATAGTCATCGTTTTGTCTATTTAGCGTTTTGTGTGCTCTGCCTACCCCATTTGGGAATACAGGCGTGATTGTATGCATGTATGTTAAATTGGCAGGTACCTATACTAGTGACAAGTTGCTAGCATGTCGTCTAAAATATACCACAACCTTTCTAAGTCGCCTCCTACGATATCCACGTATATATTGCCGTGTGGTGTCGAGATAGAATAACTCCTCTTCCGTGGGTGTCGTAAGAGGCGACAGGGAAATAGGTTTAGGTATGTTTTAGGCGACAGGCCAGCAACCTGTCACTATCCTCGTCCATCTTTGCAAACCTAAAACTATGCCAGAAGTGGCGGCGAAGCGTGATATAGTCACAAATAATCATGGTTTTGTCTATGTCACGTTTCGTCTGCTGCACGTATGTATGTACGATATCCACAGAAGAAATGGAGAGATGTTATTCTAAACCCGAAACCACACGGCACAATCAACTGTCACACATCAATCCGCGCATGTTTTCAGGTTTTCGCGCTAAACGTGTACGCCGTCGGTACGATATTATCTTAAGGAATCCTTGACATAGTTCCTTGCGCCACGTATCGACAGTTTAGAGGTCTAGACTGTCCATTAACTCAGTCGGTTACGTAAAGTAACTTTACCAAGACCCGGAGAAAATGGAACCTAATTCACTCTTGACTTCTTAAAAGAAAGGACGATGGCTCGAAAATGGAACAAATTTTGAGTGAATGTGGAGAGGAATCGATAGTTTTTGAATACTTAATTAGACCAATACTACTTATCAATGGTTAAGTACCGTTTGTTGTCGGGTTTAGAATAATATCTCCATTCTGTAGAAGTCGTAAGAAGCAACTAAGGAAAGTTAAGTTATATTTTAGGCGAAAAACTAACAACCTGTCACTGTTATATTTTTAGCTAGTTTGAACCTAATAATTAAGCTAAAAGTGGCTATGCAGCGCGAATTAGTTACGCTTTGCCTTAGTAATGCTCCGTGTGCTCTGCCTATCCCATTTGGAAATACAGGCGTGATGTATGTTCGTATAATGACCAAACAAACACCTTTCTTGGTTCCACGGCATTACACTTAAGACAACAGTAAAATTCAATCGAAAGTAAAAAGAACTAGTGCGAAAAACTTTTGCCACGGGCCTTGTAGCTGCAAAAGAACCACTTTTTGAGAAAATGTATCATATCAGTATTTTTTGCAATGTAGTTGCTTTGAAAGTTGTATATTTTGTGGCTACGAATCGTGAGCAACGTTTTTTTTGCATTTGTACTTTCTATTGTTCCAATTTTTGTTAAATTCACTCTTGCTGCCAATATTATGCTACAATCAAATAGGTTGTATTTTAATTTAATCACAGATTTTTAGTATTGAATTAGTTTACGAAATATTTTTTACCAAAACATTAGGAACTAAACCAAATAAAATATCGTATAGTAAGAATTACGAAACAATTTAGAGCATTGTTCGACCAATAAAATTGATGGGTTGCTACAGATCTCGTACCAGCAATGTAAAGAAAATTGCAGACGATTTAACCTAATAGCAAGAAATATGGGGCTCCCGAGCCACTGCGACTGGAATGTACTATTGTGCTTTATCGTTTTGCGTGAGAGATTGTACCGCGTTACTTTCCGTGCGGTCTGGGTGTAAGAAAAAGTAATCTTTCATGCAGTAGAAAGAAAAAGTGGTTGGGTTTTGTTTTGTTATAGAAACAAAATACTTCATTGGTATTACGCTGTAAATTAAATAGGTTATGGTATATTTTAGGTAACAGGCTAGTAACCTCTAGAGTCTCTCAACTTATAGGCTTCAAATTATGCTAGAAATTAATTAATTATGCATGAAATAGTCATGGTTATATGTGTGTGTGTGTGTGTGTGTGTGTGTGTGTGTGTGTGTGTGTGCCAAGAAACTTCAAATAGTCATGGTTTTGTCTACGTAATTGTATTGTATTGTGAGCATTGTATTGTATTGTATACCTAAATGTACCTATTATCGTAGCTTGGTCTTATCTTGTCCAGTTAAGTTTTTAATCTACATAATTTCACTTTACCAAACTCTTTAACCTTTATTCTTTTATTAACAAATTCAAGGCCTCACCATTAATTAAAAATAATGAACCAAAAAGTCAACTAGCAAGTACGTGACAAACAGCACTGTGACGCGCCAAGCCGGTCCAGAGCGGTCCGAGCCGGAGCAAACCGGTTGTAACCAGCGTAAACCAGTCGAAACCAGCTGAAACTGGATGAAACTAGGTCACGCAAGAGCGCGGTTAACACTTCAGTAACTTCCTTTTTAATGCGACGTTTAGCCCCGAAGGAATTTTGTTACCGTATTGTTAGAGTTGGAGGCTGAAAGAAAAACTAAAAACTGATCAAGTTTGAAGTAAGGCTAATAGACGCAAAGCGGTGGGTGTTTACTTCCTCCCTCAAAGATTAATAGTACCTATTATAACCTTAATTCGTTCCAATTTCAAATGTTTCTATGGGAAATCGTTACTGATGACCTACTTAATATTAATTGCTGTATCAAATTGGGGCAATTAGACTGAAAAAAATTACGTTCACGGCTCTTCAAACGCTCCCCCACTGGCAAGAATGGTAATATTTTTTAATTGTAAAACAAATGAGAAGTGAACGGCTAATGAATGAATGAGTGAGTTCGAATCAAATAACAAAAAAAAACATTAGGAGCTTGTAATTTGTGGTTTATTTGTTTGAGATTACTTGGTTATGACATGTGTGGTCCATGTAGGTAGACACATATTATTAGGTACATCATCTGAAGTGTGAAGTTCCCAATCCGCACTGGGCCCGCGTGAGAACTATAGCCCAAGCCCTCTCACACTGAGAGGAGGCCTGTGCCCTGCAGTGGGACATATATAGGCTGGATGATGATGATGATGACATCGTCTGACTATTATTATTTCTTTCAATTATGTTTATATCTAAAATTATGCTATTGGTCGTGATGTTTATGTTATGTTTACGCAGATCACACGCACACAAACATGCACATCACACTCAACACCTCTCTTTTTGTGACGGGGGTAAAAAAACCACATTGCGGAAAGCACTAACCACAACGCCCGCTTTTTCCATTTGCGGCTAGTGTCTGACGGTACTTCGACTTGGTTTTGGTATCGGCCTACGCCTAGCCGATACTAGAACTGGAACTAAATTCCAGGGGTTCCACGCTGCATTAATAAAATCACTCATGCGTAGGTGGAAGTCCTACAATCTACGAGTGA
The DNA here is from genome assembly GCA_005406045.1 of Adoxophyes honmai. Lineage (NCBI taxonomy): Eukaryota > Metazoa > Arthropoda > Insecta > Lepidoptera > Tortricidae > Adoxophyes > Adoxophyes honmai. Next base: position 223,998 of record BHDV01039530.1, on the reverse strand, counting down.
GTCAATTATGGCGTATGCACATAAAACTAAACGGACCGGTCCAAACTGTTCCGAGATTTCGAGTCTGTGAGCGCACTTTGTGCTCTGTGACTGTGTTTTGTGGTTCTATGGTGGGTCTGAAATCAATTGGTTCGAGTGCATTGTAACTGCAGAGAAAAATAACTCGACAAGAGCAAGCTCGATGACTGAAAGCTGACATTTTATCACGAAATCAACTACGGAAGTTTTGAATCCGGTTTCGGTTTTGACGCTGCGACGGCGACGGCCCAACCCGATTTAAGTCAGGCGAGCCAACAACAATGCGGACCTGCCAGCCTTATGAAATAGCTGCACTATTTGTATGTTCGCTCGCTGTCTCAGGTCGAAGTTCTATTCAATAATGTCAAAGTATTATTGAATTAGCGAGTTTTGGAATGATTTTGTGACAACCATATTTTAAGCATAAAACTACTCAGAACTCATTCACAGTGAACGGTTACCCAGGAAAACAGGTGCTACAAAACGCGAAATAGTCATGGTTTTGTTTATATGTAGGTACTGACTCGTGTGCTCTGCCTACCTCATTTGGGAACCAATTTAGTTAAAAGATATTGAATTTGAACGTTAGAGATATAAATTAAAACTTCCGAACAAGTCTTTCTATATCGGCGTCAATGAAACTGGATTTTTTGTATTTAATGACGCCATATTTCGACGCCATCTTGATTCAAAGTGTTTGTCCGATGTTCAAAAAGTAAGCGTTCAGCGTAAATTATAAGTAAATTATTTTTTGACATTTAACTCACTCAGTGTCATCGTATAGATAAGTATTATAGTTTTTAGCAAACACACATTTTACCACTTTGGAGATGTCTCTCGTTCAAACTATTCAGATTAGAAAAAAAAACAGAAGCGTCTTCATTTTTGAAGAACACAGAGAATTTACACGTATAAGAAAACCACACGTATGGGTCAGTATGACAAAAAACAAAGATTGTTCGGAGAATGGGATCCCCAAAATGTACCGTTTTTTTTTTCTCTTTTTGTATGAAGATCTTAATGCAGTCATACTACACCAACTCCAACGTTTCAACAGTACAGTTCTTACGAGTATAATAGTACCTATCGGAAAAAAGTCGATGTGACATACGGACGAACAGACAGACATCATGACGAATCTACAAGGGTTCCCTTTTAGCCATTTGTCTTCGGAACTCTAAAAACCTGCGTTACTCCACGTCTGTACGTTCTTGATTACAATATCGACGCATTCCTCTGCCTCGCGCCGCCGCCTAAAATTGGAGACTCAATTAAAATTCCCGGAGCGTCCGTATCCCGCTTTTATTGCAGTAATCTCGTAAAGCGGGAACTTGTCCCGCGGGACTTTTAAAGATGTTGATTTGTGATTAGTGCCCCGTCATGATTTATCGGCGTTTTTAATGTTTCATTGTTGAAATACTTTTTTGAACTCGTTTAGTGGGCCGGTTGGGATGGCGGGTATTTTGGGAGCGTTTGAAGCGGTTTATTGGAGCTTAAATGTAAAAGAATGACAATCGGATATATGTATAAGGATGAATTCCTAATTCGCTTGGTCGTGACTTCACGCGTGAATGGCTGGACCGATTTCGCTTATCTTTTGTTTGTTCTGTTATAAGAAGGGCGTTTAATAGTACATTGTGAATTAAGAGATATAGCTAACTAGAGTCTGTTAGAAACCCTACGCTGAAGGATTTTATGACTCTAGTTTATAATCCCCTTTCTGTCCGTGATACACAGAATGATTTTCATCACATTTGCATAAAAATATTGCTGAAAATGCATAAAATCACGCCACTGCGCCGCGCTGTTCTGCTTATAGCCCTAACAGACGACCAAATTTGGTTTGGTCCGAACCACGAACTTGGTTGGCTCCTAACCAAATTCGAACGTGTATTCAGCGGTTGGCCGAAAATTTGTTCGGAGATTTGGTTTGGAGCCAACCAAGTTCGTGGTTCGGACCAAACCAAATTTGGTCGTCTGTTAGAGGTTTTACACTGCCAGTGCGTTTGGATAGATTGTTACTTTTTTTCGAATCATACCACAGCTGTCGCGTCACTAGCTGTAGAAAGAAAGAAAGACATTCATTGACAACAATTTGACGTAGCAACTCAGGTCACCGTTTATGAGTATTCATAGTAATGTTACTGTCCTGACTCAGAGGCGTCGCCGGCGCTCAAATCGAGCTAACACGACAGTGAATGGAAACGTAAAGAGGTGTTATTTTGAACGCCTACGCTAGCTGACGCGGACACCCGCCGCGTGCGTACGCTCGCGGGTCCCGCTCCGGACACCCGCCGCGGGCCAGCGAGTCCACGACGGGCAAGTTTTCATTGTTCAGGCATGTTTAGTTACTAAAATACCCGCAATTCGACTAAAATACTAGCCTTGTCCGAACTAGGCGTTAGCACTACCAGTATAATGAATAGTGTGCGTTACTGCATTTAATTCCATAGGTTCTATTTTCACAGATTTAAAAGTCTGTCGCGGATAGTCTGTCATCTGTGCAGGGCCTTACGGATTGTCGTCAGCTACCATAGCCCCTGAAGACACCACAGTTCGATGGTTGCAACATAAATACATATTTCCGTCGCGTCACGTGCTTTCCTACCGAAGGTTAAACTTTTATTGGGTATACGTGATACGACCCGTGTTGTACACTAATACCAAAATGGCCGTCGCCAACTCAGCGAAAAGGGAGTCCGGGAAACATTTAAGAAGCAACGCGAGGGACAAAATTGAATTAAACAGGCCGGTCCGGTTCATAAATTATGTATGTGTATTAATATTTATATTGTGAACTTTCGGGAGATAAATGAGGTTTTACATACGCTGGGGAGGGCGGAGATTTGAGGCACGGATTTTGTCCAGATATTTGGTTTTTGGCCGTTGTGTTCGTAAAGAAAGAGAAAAAGAAATAAGTAAGCAAGGAAACATTTTATTGAACAAAAAGAAAGAACACGAAAAATAAAAAATATAAGTAATTACATATATACAAATGAAACAGCGAAGCATAAAGGCGGACTTATCCCTTAACATTTATTTATTGACAGAAATTTGATGAACTTGTCTAAAAATTAACAAAAGCCTAAGCCTTAAATAAATTGTAACTTTAATGCTATTCGTGCGATAAGTTAGTAATATGTTCCATGGTCCGGTGTAGAATAACACCTCTCCATTTCTTCCGTGGATGCCGTAAGAGGCTACTAAGGAAATAGGTTATGTAAAATTTTAGGCGACAGCCTAGCAACCGGTCACTATTTTATCTGCCATATTAAAACCTAAAAAAAATGCTAGAAGTGGTCACTAAACGTGAAATACTCATGTTTTTTTCTACGTAGAGTTTACTATGCTCTGTCTACCCCGTTTGGGAATACAGGCATCATGTATGTATGTATCATACTTAACAGCATTCACAGAAAACAAATGTATAGAAATCATAGTCTGGATTCGAACCCATGACCTGTACTGTAGCCCTCAAATGGGTCACACCACGCCACACCCTTCTGCAGGGAGGCTATTTATTTTCTTTTCAATTCTCAATAGAAATGGGCCATTGTGCTATCGCTAGTCGATATACAGCCGATATTACTATATCTAGCTAGGAAATATGATTATACGATGTACGTATACGATTATACGACGATACCCGGTTAAGTTAGACATAAAAATTGTGATCAAAATACATAAAATTCTGTCAAAGCCAAATCTCCGTAGAAACCTTAGTTTACCATCCTCATGTTTGTTTGTTCCGCTTTCACGTCGTAACTACTGAACCGATTGCTTTGAAATTTTGCAGAAGTTAGAAGTCCGGATTAAATAATAGGGTACTTTTTATCCTGGAAAAAATTGATGTTCCCGAGGGAATGTTCGCTTTATGCCGCAATATAACCGAATTCCACGCGGGCGAAGCCGCGGGCGGAAAGCTAGTAAAGAATAAAGTATCAAAAGTCCCCATTGATCCCATGTGAGCTAAGGGAGTTAGTTATCCGGGCTCCAATGTCAAAATTTTAGGTTTTTTGGATTTTTCCCGAGAACGGTAAGTTTTATCAAAAAGTGCTTTAAAGCCAAGTTGTAGATCTCAAAATTTTCTATAAAATGGTCCTTATATTTTTTTCTCTAAGACCCACCATTTCGAATTTTAAATCGTTTACCCTTTCATTAAAAAAATAACAAGTAGTAAAAGTCAGACTCGCACTTGGGATCTTTTCGTCCTATATCCATAATGCTATGCCCTATTTCAGATGTCCTAAATCCAAGGCCTCAATAGGCCTGTGAAGCACTCGGCACCCTTCCAGACCGAATTACATTTAAATATAGTCCGGATTATTAGAGCGTTTCTATTGGCTCACAAATAAATACAACTAAGGAAGACCAGGGTCATTTGTTATGATGTATAAAGGCTGAGTGCTGTCAGAATTGGGACACTATTTTGTTAAAAAAAGATTTTTCTGGTCGATCGGCTCGACAGTCAAGCTCGATAATTATGTGGAATACACTGATAGACCGCTGGCCCATTTAGTAAAAAATATGGGTTATCTGAACCACCAGGTGACCTATCTAAAACGATATCATGGCATAAAATAATAAGATTCAACACTATGCCGTCACTTGTAAGCTGTCCAACTGAGTGCAGTTGAGAATTCAAAAGTACAACCCTCGATTATTTTCTCATGTCGCATGATTTTTGTACGGGGTTGCGGAATAATGGATTAGAACTGGTATTGAAATAGTATGAAACTGGTGCCGAATAAAATGGTGAGCCACAAAGTCGGATTTTCTTTTTATTTTCCGACTACTCCCAGGGTAAATTTGGTCGTTTGATTTTTTACCGCACCAGTTTCATACTATTTCAATACCGGTTTTAATCCATTATTCCGCAACCCCGTACAAAAATCATGCGACAAGAGGAAATAATCGAGGGTTGTACTTTTGAATTCTCAACTGCACTCAGTTGGACAGCTTACAAGTGACGGCATAGTGCTGAATCTTATTATTTTATGCCCTTATATCGTTCTAGATAGGTCACCTGGTGGTTTAGATGACCCATATTTTTTACTACATGGGCCAGCGGTCTATGAGAAGTTCGCCATTTGCTATATATGTGGTGACCGCAAAAATGTGAACGTGGTAGTTCAGGTAGTTGTCCGTATTTGGCCAGCGGCAGTCTGGTGTAAAGATGACGTTCTTTGATCGACATAGGAACCAATGTAGTGACTGCATGAGGTGAACAACTCGGTGTACTTAATTGGAGCTTATGAAGCAAAGATAAGAGCTTGTTGCATGATTTTTTGGTAACTAATATTGTTATCTTTTTCAATGTAAGGTTTTGAAAAGAGACTAAGTGTATGTCTTTGTTCAGCAGAGAGATAATAGATCCAAATACATACATACATACATACATCTTCTCACGCCTGTAGTCCCAAAAGGGGTAGGCAGAGCACATGAATTCAAAAATCCAGTGCCACGTTTAGCAATTTCGGGGTAACCAGATAGTTAAACGTGAGATTGTAGTGACAGGTTGCTAACCCATCGCCCACAATACACTAACACTTTCCCTGAGTCGCCTCTTACGACACCCACGGGAAGAAAGGGGGAGGTGCTATTCTAATCCGGCACAAGACGGGGAAAATCCAAATAATAGTAATAATTACACACATACATATTTATGGAATCCCTGTATTCCCAAATGGTGTAAGAAGAGCATACGAAAAACTACTTATTACCTAGACAAAACCATGAGGTATTATTCTAAACCCAATACCACACGACGATCCACGGAAGAAATGGAGAGAGAGAACCTTTATTAAGTTGAAATGGCAGACTAGTAACCTGTCACTATTAAACATACCTACAATAAACAAATAAATATACAGTGGAGTCTCAATAATAGTTTTATAATCTTTTGCTTACGGAACCCTAAAAACTATAAATACTATCCATCTACAGCCACAATGCGTCACTCATCTCCGGTCAGCAGAACCCAATTTCCGAACGCTAATAGCGCTATTAAGATTGCCACCATTTTGTGAGAGCGGCCATCTTGTGCGACCAATCACGAAGTTGGCATGACGCGGGCGTTTGATAAATGTAACATTAGTCAACTCTCTTAGGCCCTGCGCAGACGACAGACTATCCGCGACGGACTTTTTAGCCTGTGAAAATGGAACCTATGGAATTATATGCAGTAGCGCACACGACGCACGGAAAGTCCGGCACACAATGCGTACAATCCATGCAGCCTTTTTGTGCGCCGCAGACTCGATCGCACAAAATATCTGTCGTCTGTTGTGCACCTTAGCAGACGGTGTATACAGGATGGCCGCAAAACGACCATAAATATTTTAACCAGTGGTTGGGTTTAGTATACGCGTCCGAAAACTAATGTAAAATGTTTGTAAAATGTTACGTTCTACGGTTGACTAAGACTTGGAAAAAAAACTGGGCAATATTTTCAGATTTTCGAAAAATTCATTATACTTGAAAATTAAGGGAAAAAAACTTCAAAAGGGTTATTAAACGCGTTTGCTCGACCACTGGCCGAATATTACGGTAAATTTTCGGCCACTCTGTATAAAACGCGTACACGACGCGCAGATGAACTGCATTTTCGCGCTTCAAGGAGATTCGAACGCAACCTTGCAATCCTAAGCACACGGGTTGATCGTGAAATGCGCGTTGTAGGCGCTCGTAGCTTCTACCTTTTTGGTCCGCTCCTCTGCCCCACCATCCATTCTTCGTACAAGCTTTTTTAAACGAGTTCCATGCGCGTATTGCACGTGCGTTAGTATCGCGTTTTACGCGTGTATGAATCTATACAAACGCAAAAATCACGACGCGCGTTCTTGAAACGTATGTATTTTATCCTATTAGGCATGTCGATTTAAAATCGATTAATCGAAAAATCGATTATTTAGAGTATTTAATATAATCGATTTTTCAGATCAATTTTGAACCCTACGTCGATTCAATGAATCGATTCATAAACCTCCCGAATCGCGAGACTAGAAATTTAAACTGCCACATTACTTTAGTCGTCACAAGCACTACTGCTGAGCAAAAGATCCTGGTTTCGATTCCCACTTCTACCTATTCTTTCGAAGGAATATAGGCGTGATATTATGTTTAATAATACTTCTATCCAATTACTTGTATTTACAGTAAATGGTCATCAATAATGTCCTGTATTTTTATTAGGCAATTAGTCATGTTTGAAATTGGCTCGATTAATCGAAAGTCGATCTTTTAATGCTCGATTTAAACAAGAATCGATTCTAGTATGTCCGATTTGAATCGAATCGGAGATCGATATTTTTAATTTCCTACATTTTATCCTTCAGACCTTTTAGAACAGCGGGCCATCCCACGCTGGCGAGAACAAAGCCAACATCCATCTGTCATAACTTATTGACGTTCCCAGTCCAATTCTAAATATTCAAATATTAAGCACTAAAAACACATTGTCAAATATTCGGTACGAAAATACATCGCGTGACTGTTTTATCGTAGACAGGTGGCGCAGAGCGGGCAGCGGGTTCATTTTGTTAAAAACGCGCGCTTTTTTCCTAACATACATACATACATCACTCCTGTATGCCCAAATGGGGTAGGCAGAGAAAACGAAGCGACATTTGGACAAAACCACGACTATTTCACGTGTCGTGGTCGCTTCAACTTCAACACTGAAGAAATGGAGAGGTGTTATTCTAAATCTGCACGGACGACGATGGGTTTTTTACTTATCAGTAATTTTTAATTTTCGAACGGCGAGTTCCATGCTATCTCCTGTTCTTACCCTATTGAAAAACATTTCTTAATTAGTATCAAAATATCCATTGTTTTTGACTAAGGCAAGTAATAATTCCCTTTCGATATTGAACAATTAATAAGCAGTTACAAAAATTGTTCTAAATTCTTAGGAGATGAAAATCAAAATATATTATTCGTATGTTTCTGCTTTGGGAATACAGGCTTGATAAATGTATCTATATTATAAACTACCAAATAATTCCGGTTAAAAACCGCGCAGTTGTCCCCTTTGACTAGTCTGACCGCCCTGGCCCGCATGCCTACGGCTCGCGTGAGGAGCCGATATTTTTATTGACACTCAGAACCTAGGCCGGGCTTGTATTATTGATCGTAATCAATCTAACTGCCTATTTACTCTGTTGCTAGTTTGGTTGACATTGAAAAAATTGCGACAGTTCTTAAATTGGTAGCAGTTTTAACTTACGGAGTTGTGACACAAGGCGAATCGTCAAATACGGGCAGGACAAATGAAAACATTAGTGTCTCTTTTGCACGTAGTTTTTATTACTAATTATTAAATCAACTTAAATCGTGTGATGAATAACAACTTTTTGTTTTTTCTGTAGATATCAGAGGCGCCTAAGGAAATAGGTTTAGGTATGCTTTAGACGACAGGCTAGCAAAGTATCACTATTATACGTCTTCCGTTTTCAAGTCTAAAATGATGGTGGAATTGGCAACGACAAAATAGTCACTAGTTTGTTTTTTTACTTCGTATTCTATGTTGCAGTACCTGCCAACTCAAAACCTAAAAAACATGCTAGAAGTGGCTACGAAGAAATGGTAATTGTTTTGTCTGTGTTGCGTTTGATGTCGCCTACCCCATTTGGGAATACAGGCGTGATTGTATGCGTACTTACTGAGCTTTCGCAGTCGCCCGTTTACCACGAAGGCTGTGTTCAGTATTGTCAAAAAAAGCATTAAAAAACCGGCCAAGTGCGAGTCGGACTCACGCACTGAGGGTTCCGTAAACGATACGTAAGTAAACGATACCTTGATGTAGCTTACAGCCAACGCCATCTAGTGACAGATTTTCGAACTAATGATAAAATTTTATTTTTATTAATTAAAAAAAAACTACTTGGTAGATTTTGTTCAAACCAATTTTCGTTGGTAGTTTTTATAGTAATGTACATCATATATTTTTTTTAGATTTATCACTCTTTTATTTTAGAAGTTAGAGGGGGGGGGGACACAACTTTTTCAACTTTGGAAGCGTCTGTCGCGCAAACGATACACTTTAGAAAAGTATGACGTTAGAAACCTCAATATCATTTGAAGAGCTATCCATAGATACCCCACCCCACACGTATGGGTATGATGAAAAATTTTTTTTTGAGTTTCAGTTCCATGTATGGGGAACCCTAAAAAATTGTTGCTTTTTTTTAATTTTGTGTCAAAATCTTAATGCGGTTCACAGAACACATCTACTCACCAAGTTTTATTAGTATAGCTCTCATAGTTTCCGAAAAAAGTGGCTGTGACATACGGACAGACGGACAGACGGACAGACATGACGAATCTATAAGGGTTCCGTTTTCTGCCATTTGGCTACGGAACCCTAAAAAAGGGCCATTTTCTCTATTGTGTTTGGTTAAAGCCTATAAGAAGGCCGCGACTTATCAGGATTATCGTAACAGTAATACAAAGGGTCAGTCTTTGGAGTGTTACTAAAATAATCCAGCCAGTGTTGCTATTTCGCTGCTTTGTGACGCTAATGTGTTAAATAATTTATACAATAAACCGTATTTTAGTAGAAAATTTAGTAAGGCTTGTTTTTTGAATAACATGCCTGTAAACAAATAAACATCTACCGAATGCTAAATCTGCGAAGAAAACAAAAACCATACATGCCTAAAATACATGTCTCATAATCACTATCTTATTTTAAATGCTTTAAGAGGGACTACAGTGACAGGTGGCTAGTCTGTCGCCTAAAGCGTAACTTAACCTATAGGAATCCGTAGACATCTCTTACGACATCCACAGAAGAAATGGAGAAGTGTTATTCTAAACCTGACACCACAAGGGTGATTTATGTATTTTGAAAAGGAAATATTTGTAGGTATGCTTCAGGCGACGAACTAGCAACCTGTCACTATTACAGTTCTTCCATCTATCTGTTCTTAAACCTAAAACTATGGTAGAAGTGGCTGCGAGGTGTGAAATAGTCATGGTTTTGTCTATGTTATGTTTCGTGTGCTCTTTCTAGCCAATTTCGGAACACAGGCGTGATTGTATGTATGTAGTATGTATGTTGACCTGGGAGAAACACTCTAGGAATTAGCCCGCTCTTTTTACCTTCACATTCTCTGAAGGTAGCCGTGGCCCCGAAATAATCTAAATAAATGATTTACCACGCGAAGACGGCGATAAACGAAACGCCATTATGTAGTTCGTTATGACCTTTTGTTAATTTACTTTGGTATTCAGACCTTAAAAAATGCGCTGTAATGGTAAGTTCTTACCACGCTTTTTCTTTGAATTGGGTATATTACTAAAAAAAACTATGTAGTCCGTCAGATACATTATCAGAAAATATTGTACACGTATTTTTTCTTTTGTTTGACAAGCCAGAAATGACGAGGATATCGTGCTCTGAAGGTTCGAGTGACAACACGTTTGAGTACAATTTTTACCAAGGTTTTACACGGGAAGTTTGATGATCAGTACCTTTGTCCATGTTTAATTATTTGATAAACTAAAAAATACGTGTCTTATTTTTTTCCATAATCTAACTTACGGACTAATTGGAATGATATATTTTTCCCCTGTCATCATCCCTATTAACATGGACTATTAAATAGGTATCTTACATACATACATCACGCCTGTATTCACTAATGGACTAGCCAGAGAACATGAAACACCACACAGACAAAACCATGACTATTTCACGTTTCGCGGCCACTTCTAGTATATGTTTTTTTAGTTTTGAATTGGCAGGAATAATAGTCACAGGTTCTAGCCTGTAGCCTAAAATATACCTAATTTCTTTGTAGCCTCTTACGACATTCACGGAAGAAACGGAGAGATGTTATTCTAAATCCAACACCATACTGAAATATATTACATTTAATAAGTATTCTTTACTTGTGCCTTATGAGGCAGGCAAAGTATACGAAACGTTTGGTAGCCACTTATGGATGATAGGGGCATTTATAATAGTGACAGGTTGCTAGCCTGTCGCCTTGCATACCTCAACCTCACCTGTCACAACATCCATGGATAAAATGAAGAGGTGTAGTCCGCCTTTTTGTAAAAGAACCCAACTATGTGTTTTGTTGTTTCCTTTCATCTCTTTGACTGCTGTGCAGTGAGCTGCTGTTTTAAATTACAAGCCAGTTACAAAAACGGTGAATTGTTTAAATTAAACGAATGTTCTTTGTTAAAATGTAAAACGCAATTATTAACGAGTGCGCTGTAATGTAACGTTTAACTAAATTTTCATTAACATGCCGCGTCTCGTGTCTCGTTCGTAGTTTACTGGCTTGGACAGTAACTATAGCTTAGTTACTGTTATAAGCATTTATTATGCCCAGACGTAAGACTCGTTCACTATGTTTCCAGTTACCTACTAATACGTGTATATCATCCGTGTCTGTGTGTGTATAAGTCGTAAAAGATTCTTTTTTTTTCAACGAGTACTGAAAAATTACAATGAAATATTTCAACAAACTAAACAATACAAGTAGAACATGAATTTTGATTTCTTGTTCATTACAATTATTAACACAAATACTAATGTCTTAATTTGTTTGCGGCCGTGATAAACATGATTCGCAAATTACACTCGCTCTGAGAACGTAATATAGTACAAATATTGACTAGCTTAGGTGCTAATTAACATTAACATATGCACGATCATGAGTACGTTTCATAAACTTTCTCGCAGTTGGCTCAAACAGTTCATGTTTTGTTTATTGTTTACAGTTGAGGTTGTTGAATAAATTAGTGACACAAATGTTATTCAATGTTACTAGGTTCGTTTATACGAAGTACTAGCCTCGTACTTTGTCCTCTCACAAAATGAATAAATATTACGTTATTATGATTTTTCAACCTAATCGAACTTACACAAAAACGATAAATCCTTACCAATATATAAATGTGAAAGTGTGTTTGTTTGTTTGTCCGTCTTTCACGGCTAAACGGAGCGATGGATTGACGTGATTTTTTAGGTAGAGATAGTTTAGGGCACGGAGAGTGACATAGGCTACTTTTTATCCCGGAAAAAATTGATGTTCCTGAGGGAAAACAAAAATATAGTTTGCTTGATAGATCGATATCGATCGATGATAGATCGATATCAATCGATAACCGATCGATAGATGATAGATCGATGACGCCGTGTGTCGTTTGAAACGAGAAGTTTTCTTATAGTTGTGCTTTATACCGCAATATAACCGAGTTCCACGCGAGCGGAGCCGCGGGCGGAAAGCTAGTTATTCAATATTTTAAAAACTTTGAGATTTAGTGCATTTTCTGAAAGAAATGTGCCTGTTTTTTTCAACCTAATTATAATTTAGAGGTTATTTCTACTAAGAATTATTAGCACTATTAATTTGAATAATGAAAAAAAATGCCGCACTTTTAACTGTTAATTTGTGACGAAGTTAATCGTACATGTTGCTTGGATCGTCATAAAACTGATTAATAAATTATGGCATGGAAAGTTAGGGGTAATTAAGGCAGAACGAGTAATTTATATTTTGTTAAGAAAGAAACCTACTTCGTTTTACAGAAGTTACTTACTTTATCTATTCACTGGGTATTACTTTGTCAAACCTTCGTTAATTATTCGTTTTTTGAATTCGAATGTGCTCCTCGTCAGAAATATAAGGTACCCAGTAAAATATTACCAACGAAAGAAGTATGTGTATGAATTAGTTAGGCACTTTACTAAAAATACATAAGATGTTTAGTTTCAGTCAAGTAGTTTCATCGATTGCTGGAATGATGTAACATAATTATGCTAATAAATATTTGCATAATTAACATTGCCTCAAATGCCTAACATTAAGAGTAATTATTACTCTTAATGTTAGGCAACGTTTGAGAAACCTATTTTCACTACTCCAATTGCCTTTGGCAGAGTATTCCCTTTGAAAACTATCTCTGATTCTGGGAACTTCATAATATTCATGCAAACATTATCTAATCTAAAGTAAACCAATCCGTGTCACAAGTTCAATTTAGGTCAAACTGTCGATGTGAAGCTTGACAGATTCAAAACTATGGAACTAACTGAAATGTTAGTTGCGACTTGGAAATAACTTAGATAGGCTGGAACTTGGTCATTTTAGTTGGGCAAGTTTTGAAAATCAGTGTTCGTGAGCCAACAATGAAATGAATAAACTTTCTAAAATTATGTTTGCAAGTGTAAAAGTAAACATTTTATTAATAAGCTTAAAAGTTACGTTCCAAAAGATTTCTCTGTCGTGTTGCAACATTGTAGAAAGTGTGGAACGAATTTTCTAGAACTTTTTTTTCGATCGATATGAATGTTAAACGTTAGAAACGCTATTTGTTTTGGGATGTAAGATTTTGAGATTTAGAGAATAAAGACAAATGCATGCCTCAGTAGGGTTTCACAGCACACAAATAACCATATTAACTACAAATAAATAAATAAAAACAAAAAAACAGACGGGCATTGATCGCAATAAGTTAACCATTTATGTCACGTGCTTTTTAAATAAAACCTCTTGTACAATTTGTCAAGTTGGTATTAAAATGATAAAAATCTAAAACCGAATCTATCCCTAATATCTAACAAACTAATTTTAAAAATTAGGCCAACAATGCCAGCTTATGAATAAAATAAAATGGCTGCTCTAGTTAAAACTATAACGGATCTCTCTGCGTGACTTAAAAGACGTTAATAGTGAATGACTAATGTTTATTATTACTTCTTCAGTTTTCATAAAACATAGGCGCATGGCACTTGCTATTTCATTAAGCAAAATAACAGTAAGAAATCACGCTACCCTGAAATATTCGTAATATTCGCCATAGAGTAGATAAATGCTTTTTTTCTGTTACTTTGAACGGGTAATTAAAACGGGTAATTTAATTGACTATATTTATCTCGCTTTAAAAAATCACTTCTCCATTTATTTTCTCCGTAGATGTCGTAAGAGTCGGCTAAATAAATAGGTTTTAGCAAGTATGTTTTATGTTTTAATTTTTGAATTCATGTGCTCTGCCTACCCCTCTTGGGAATACAGGCGTGAGAATATGTATGTATGTATGTTTTAAGCGATAGGCTAGCCAGATGCCACTATTATACTTCTTTCATCTGTTTTAACTTAACGTTTAGTGTGTTCTGCCTGCACATTAGAGATAATGTTATGCTGAGTATTATGTATAAAGCTAGTTCAAATTTTTCATAATAATTTATCCTGGTCTTCTACACTAATCTATCAGGATGTTCTTGACTCCACGATTTGGAGTCAGTTGCAATCAAGGAGCTTTATACCTACCGAAATCACTACACAAATGTAAACATCACGCCTGTATTTCCAAATGAGGTAAACAGACCCCACAAACATTGCATAGACAAAGCCCTGACAAATTTAGATTAAAAGTTAAACAAAATGTTCTATTAGTAACATATTACTAGGCGCTCTCCTAAAACATTATTCTGATTTGCCTTTTACTACGTCTATGGAAGAAATTAAGGGGTGTATTTGTCCCAAATCCACAAAAGGAAAATGCTATCTCCGTCAACGCAATCAAGTTACTCGCCCGAGTACTGTCCAAACACAAACACAGCACCGCACTAACCTACTCGTATGCTAAAAACTCATCTCACAAAAACGGGGCACGATAAGCGGGGCTATTATTTATCTTGCTAAATCGCGGGAAGCGGCCGTAATAACCCCCTTTTGAAGAAGGTCACTCCCTCGACCCATTTCGTTCCTGGTCGACGACGTCTAGAATATGTCGAATTATAAATCGAATGGCGTATCGTTTGTATGTCAAGTGATACTTATATGATATATATATATTTATTATTATAAAGTGGTATTATTCATATATTATATATTTATTTAGTATATATTAATTGCTGTCGTGACTCGTTTGCGTAGATGTCATATAAGTATGTATACTTGGTTTATTTTATGATTTCAATTTGTATGTATGTTTTATTCAAAAAAACATACTAAAATGGCAACTAGAGGGAAATTTGCACCTTGTAATCAGAAAGGCTTTGAGTACATTTTAAGTAGGTATGCAATTTACTTGGGTACTAAATTAAAGTACTGAAATCTCATATTCCGTCGCAAAAACTTGTATCACAAGCCACAGATTCTCGGCAACCGAAAGCTGTATAGCGCGTTGACTTTTACCTTTAATTAAAAAGAAAAATAAGTCTTGCAGCGGAACTGAGTCGCTTTAAAGCGAAACGTTCTCACGGTTCAATTTAACACTAACGTTACACTTCAGTGTTCACTTTTGCGAAATTTGCAGTGAAAATGCGGTATCAGAACTTGGTAAGATTTTTTATATCACTTCACTGTCGTCATCATTACATGATATAAAACGAAGTCCCTAGTTCTTCAAAACTACGCGATGGATTTTGATGTGATCTTTAAGTAAATAAAGTGATTATTATAATTAGGTATGTATAATTATAAGATTGACTTCGATGCACCAGCGTTTGGCATGTTAGTGTAGTGCGGGTAAACTTTAAATTATTAAAGCACAGGTTTTTTCCATATCCCGATTATTACGATTTTTGCTTTAGATCACAATACATAATCCGCGTTTGAAGGTCATCGTTTACAATTTCTAATTTGCTTGGACTTTTATCAATGGTCTTGCTCGCGTCGTTTATTTCTACGTACCTATACATCGTCACAAGAAAAAGGTTAGCTGCAGTAAGCAGTGGTAAAACGTATTCAATATTTTGTTTCTCGCACGCTATGGACATATTGTTTGGCCAAAGCGAATCCTGAACATTTATCAGGAAACACAATATTGTCAATATTCAATCCCGTAGCCACCACATGTTGCCGGAACGTGCGGAACATTCGCAAGAATATTGACTTGTGCTTTTGGAAAACGCGCGTGCTGTTACAAAGTGGATAGGCTGTGCTCTCTGCTTCTTTGTTACGTCAAAGTTTAAGTTGGGAAATTGTTTGAAATAGTTACATTGGTTGCTCTCTACTAAAGGTTGACTTATTATTGATGAGCATTTTGGTTTCAAGTCCGGGCGGGACACAAGTACAGTCAGCTCTAAAAAAGCTAAAAAAAAAACTTTTTTTAAGTGTAAAGTGTAGCATAATTTGCAGACATCATGGATCGCGTATCACGACATAACGTTGTTCGTCTTTTTCGCCTGTATTCCCATAGTCAAAACCACCACTTTCTCACGTTACGTAGTCTATTCTAACATATTTGTAGCTTTTAGATTAAGAGGTACAATAGTAACAGGTTGCTAGCCTGTCACCAATATACCTCATATATCCTTAGTCTTACGACATCCATGGAAGAGATGGAGCTCTATCTTTTCAAACCCACCACACTTCAATCTTGTCTTCCTTTTGACATAAAAAGGTCGTACATTTGAACTAATATTTTATGTCGCGAACTATATCGGGCGAGACAGGCAGCCTCAGTTCGGCTTGGATCTAGGTTGCGACGTTTTTATAGCAAACAACTTAGCGGAATAAAGTGATGCTTGTATAGTAGGTACTCTTCTCAGTTGAAATTCGGGGACTTGGCGAAGAAATAAATTGAATAGAATGTCTTTTAAGTTAAAAAGTACTGATCCTACACATACACACATTTGTACATCACGTCTGTATTCATTAAATGGGGTAAGCAGAGCACTTCTAGCATATTTTTTATTAGATTCGTGTGGTTCCGAGATAGAATAACACCTCTTCACTTCTTCTGTGGATGTCGTAAGAGGCGACTAGGGAAGGTGTAGGTATGCTTTAGGCGACAAGCTAGCAATTCTACCTCTTCCATCTTTGCAAACCTAAAACTATGCTGCTGAAAAGTGGCTGCGAAGCGTGAAATAATCGTATCCCCATTTGAGAACACAAGCGTGGTTGTATGTATGTATGTTTAAGTTATATTTATAAATATATAACCCGTTTATTCTAGTACTAACGTCAGCAACGGCAGTATATCCAATTTGCTACTAAAAAGCTTTCCCTTGTCTAGGCGTTCATTATCACCCGCGACTTCGCATAATTAATAAGTCTGCTAAGTTCCGTAACAAGTACGACTTCTATTAGTAGTTCGAGGTTAGGAAGGTTAGTTCGCGACTTCCATTGCACCTTGGCTGCTAAAAAGTTGCAAAATTTGTTATATTTCACAAAAGTTACGTATAAAATAAACATTATGTGCGAGTTGGATTCGCGCAAGAAAAGGTTCCAAAAACAGCAAAGAATCACGTTTTTTCTATGGGAGCCCCCCTAAATTATTATTATTATTTTACATACATACATCACGCCTGTATTCCCAAATGGGGTAGGCAGAGCACACAAAACACTAAACAAAACTATGACTATGTTTCGTGACTACTTCTAGCATATATTTCTGGTTTTAAGGTGGCAAGAACAATAGTGACAGGTTGCTAGCCTGTCGCCTACAATGTGCTTTAAACTATATCCTTAGTCGACTCTTACGACATCCATGGAAGAAATGGAGAGGTGTTAGTCTAAACTCGACACCACACGGAAAACGTATTTAAACGTACGTGTATAGAATTACCAAAAAGTTTTTTTTATTGCCACAACAATCTCACCCATAATTACGGTGTTTTTACATCTTAAAAGTATTTGCGCAATAAAAAATATCTTAACGTTAGCCGTGGAATTTCCATAAGAAGCTCGGCTCCCCGTTGCCATGGCAACCGACATCCATTAAAATCCTCTTATAACCCTTCGCGTGGCAAATTCCGGCTCCTGGACAAAGCCGAAAAGTGCACAGGTGGCAGGGTCCATTTTGAAATATTTGACGGATGTGGCAGAGCCTCCAGCTGTCTGGTTACGTCAAATCCCATTTTTTATAAAAATCATAATTCTGGTATATTTTTGTATGAAAACAATTATTACAAGCTATGTTTTTGAAATAACCATGAAATAAGCTAACAGATTTCTACCACGCAAGAAAATTATTAGTGTTAAATCTATGTACAAATTTTCCGAAATATTGGGTACAGACAATTTACCTCGTCTCGATAAAAACGTTCAGAACTTTTAAATAAAACTTTTATTTTATGTAAATTTCGGCTTATTTACAAGAATATATAAAACTTCAAAAGACTACGAGTTCAAAACAACATTCCTCATACATTTTTATTAAACAAAACCTTTACAAAACTCGACTACAACCGGGTACCACCAGCTCACTCAAACTTCAACGCGTAAAAAAAATATTTTGAGTGCGAATTCTGAACGTTTCTGTAGCTTTAAGTGTGACCATATTCAATAAAATCATTAAAACGTTTAGATACGCTCGCGTTTAATTGTAAAATAGCACAAATTTTGCGTTTTAATTAGAGTAGTACACTTTGTCCAGCTCAGGGACAACGCCACATCCGCACTTTTTTTCTCATTCCATCAGCTGGACTGTTGCCACTCAACGCCTTTATGCGCGTATCAAACTTCGTTTTGCACTAACCTTATTAAACCTTGCACTTTCTGGCTTGTACGGGTTATCAAAATTAAGAAAATATTCACATAGTTACGTAATACACATTCTTGAAAATTTGGAATATATTTCAAGACTAGCTTTTCGCCCGCGGCTTCGCCCGCGTGGAATTCGGTTATATTGCGGTATAAAGCGAACATTCCCTCGGGAACATCAATTTTTTTCGGTATAAAAAGTACCCTATTATTTAATCCGGTCTTTACGTCTGCAAAATTTCAAAGCAATCGGTTCAGTAGTTACGGCGTGAAAGCGGAACAAACAAACAAACAAGCAAACAAACAAACAAACAAACTCACTTTCCGATTTATAATATTAGTAGGGATTACACTAAATTACCAGGATTACACCTCATACGAAACAATGGCCAAGTGTGAGTCGGACTCGCGTTTGAAGGGTTTCGTCAGTTCCGTGCCAAAAATCTATACTATTATTATAAAACTGATGACTTTGTTTGTTTGTTTGTTTGTTTGAACGTGCTAATCTCAGGAACTACTGGTCCGAATTGAAAAATTATTTTTGTGTCGGATAGATCATTTATTGAGGAAGGCTTTAGGCTATATAACATCACGCTGCGACTAATAGGAGCGAAGAAATGTTGGAAAATGCGGAAAAAACGGGGGAAAATTGGTCACTATTCCACGCGGACGGAGTAGCGGGCACACGGCACAGCTAGTGCTAAATAATAATCACGTTTGTTAAATGGGAGCTCCCTTAAATACTTATTTTACTTTAGTTACTTTTTAATTAGATATACAACCTATTATTCCGTCTGAACG
The DNA here is from genome assembly GCA_005406045.1 of Adoxophyes honmai. NCBI lineage: Eukaryota > Metazoa > Arthropoda > Insecta > Lepidoptera > Tortricidae > Adoxophyes > Adoxophyes honmai. The sequence goes on along the minus strand of BHDV01039530.1, from coordinate 204,724 downwards.
TATTGCATACATACATACATCATGCTTGTGTTCCCAAACGTGGCAGGCAGAGCACACGCCACAAAATCAAAAGCATGACTTTCATATTTTGTAGCCACTTCTAGCACATTTAGGTTGCTAGCTAGTCGCCTAAAACGTACCAAAACACGTTGCCGTAGTCAGTAATTAAGAAATCGCGAGGTGTTATTCTAAAACTCACGGGACAACAGTTTTAACTGGAGGATTTTCTTTGTATGTTGTAAGATCATAAAACTTTAAAATGGAAGAAACTAGTTCCTTAACACTTCCCAGCTGGCGTTAAGATAATAATTGGAAATTCCGCGGAGACTAACCATACTACAGTTTGCTGTGTTTCATTCCAGTATTTCCCGAGATATGCACTCTCGAGTACTTTAAATACATTTTTAATTCTAAGCAGAGTTCTTAGCTTTGAAATATTCTTGTGATAGATTATGAAAATAAAAGAAGAGACATTAGAATATGCTTGGTAATATTACTGGCTGTTGCTATTTAAAAAAAAAAAAAAACTAATGTGGTTCTCCGTTTTTTCTGTGGATGTCGTAAGAGGCGACTAAGGAAATAGGTTTAGGTAAATTTTAGGCAAAAGCAAACCCAAAAAAAAAACAAGAAGTGCCCACGAAACGTAAAATGGTCGTGTTTTCTGCCAACCTCAATTGAGAACACAGGAAGGATGTATGTATAGTTAAGTATGTTCAGATTCATCTCAAATCAATCAGTATAGGACTACATGTACCGACACTTTTCGATCCATGGTACTAAAATCGACAGTTAAAGTCTGACGTAGGTATAACTCGTTCCCGCGGTGTAGAAATAAAAGACACCCCACTTTCTGTAGGGGGTTGAAACTAAACCGGACACAACACAGCACGTGCCAGAAGCAGGTGACTCCGCAAACACAACATAACTTTACCGGTCCTACCGCTGCATTCAGAGCAAATTTAATTTCAAACTTTTGACATGTTTGTACTTGTTCAGGCTTGGCACCGCGTGGATACAACTACATAATTAGAGTTAAAAGAAATGTTTCCGTTATGCAGCAGTGACGTGCTGGGAAAAAAATGTAAAACGCGATAGTTTTTAGAAAGCGCACGCCACATTTGGATTGCATCTCTTAGTTAGTACAATTGAAACCTACTAGAGTAACACTACATACATACATACATATTCTCACGCCTGTATTTCCAAGAGGGGTAGGCAGAGCACATGAATTGAAAAATCCAGTGCCACGTTTAGCAATTTCAGGGTAACCAGATGGTTACATGTGATATTGCAGTGACAGGTTGCTAGCCCATCGCCCACAATACACTAACCCTTTCCCAGAGTCGACTCTTACGACACCCACGGGAAGAAAGGGGGAGGTGCTATTCTAACCCGGCACCACACGGGTATTTACTTTATATAAACTAAACAAAACCTGAATATGACAACGTTTCATACTCTGGTTAATTTGCAACCGCACTCTTGCCAACCCGTAAAAATATATGCGGTTTCAAGTTGGAAGGCTGGAGTATTTCCCCGGTATTTAAATGGCGGTGGAAGTTAAATTACCATGGCATCGATCTTGGTATTGAGAGGCAAACTCAAGGGCGGAGGGAAATCGAACCACAGTCGACTGTAGACAGTACCACAAAAATACGGGGGAAAATGCTTCGGGTAACATCACTGTTGAACACAATTTTTACTAAGTGATTTCAGAAGACTTTGGAATGTATATCATCATCATCATGTGTATTATCATAATATGTACCTATATACACCTCTCCATTTCTTCCGTGGATGTCGTAAGATGCGTCTAAAGAAATAGGTTTAGGTATGTTTTAGGCGACAGGCTAGCAACTTGTCACTATTCTACCTCTTCCATCTTTGCAAGCCTCAAACGATGCTAGAAGTGGCTGCGAAGCGTGATATAGTCATAATCATGGTTTTGTCTATGTCACGTTTCGTGTGCTCTGCCTACCCCATTAGGGAACACAGGCGTGATTGTATGTGTGTATGTATATTTACAAGGGATTCTGCGACAAGTGGCGGTTAACCAATTTTTTGATTTTGCCCTGAACAGTATTATTCAAAATATTTTTTCGAAATTACGTCTCCGCAATCCTGCCAGTAAAAGTAATATATGTATGTAATTGATGGACTAAACAGAATTAAACATTAAACTACCGTGAGAGTCACTCATCTTATAAAATACGGATAACTCCCGTTTTAAATTGAGTTTAGCTCGACATGTTTAAGGCTAATTCGTAGCCCTTCATCTAGGAGCCGCGGCGGTTGCTGCTGCCAAACGCGCACTGCACGCCACCGCTATATTTGCGCGACTGTTCGTGCTCGACGAAACTGACACCGGCGCAGGACTACCTTCATTACTATTGTCATTTAAATTATTGCAAAAAGTAGGGTAGCACACAGCACTAACAACATCACCTTTTAAAGGTACGTCTACACTCGCTGTTGAAATAAAATTCTAAGCCGATCATCATCTTCATTGTTCCAGGTACAACTCCAAGCTGACGACCTTGGCTTTACCTTCCGTGATCTTCGAGCCCAAGTTCCGAGGGTCCATCAGGAACCTGGTGTACTCTGACGTGGTGGGCCAGCCCCCGCGGAGACAGGAGTTACGGCACTCCAGGGATTTGAAGGTACGTGGCTGAATCAGTCGACCAGCAACGCCCTTCGACAGTATCAGGTGACCTGCCTTTTTACCAAGGTGTGACGTCACAAACCCCTATTTTAGAAGTTTGATGATTTTTGGAGATGTTTAGTTATAAGATAAGCCAAAAACACGTGTCTCATATTTTCCCATTTTTCTACAATCTAACTAAAGAATTAATTAGAATTATAAATATGTTTTTATCCAGTCGACATCCCTATATTGTCCCATGATTATAGCATATTTCCTATTTATTCTTAGGATAACTATCTAGCTACTTGTTCTAAATATGCAATACAACTCAATAATATACAATTTTCAAAATTATCTCAATTTCCGAGTATATCGTAAGAGGCGACTAAGTTTTAGGTATGCTTTAGGCGACAGGCTAGCAACCTGTCAGTATTATACCTCTTTCATCTGTTTAAAACTAGAATTATGCTGAAAGTGGCCACATAACTTGAAAGAGCCATAAAACATAAGCGTGATTGTATGTATGTATGTATATCCCAATTTTCAGAATCGTCTATATTGTCCCTTAACCGGTATATCTTTCCCATACGTGCCGTATGCACATGAGATTTTATTCTCCGGATAAGTGAAGCCATTCCGATGCACGCTGGAGAGGACGCAATAAATCTTGGACTTCGATTTCGCGAGATTGAGATGTAGGGTTTCCACGTTGGAGCGTAAAATGTCGGACTTTTGAAAACTGCATTTATTCCTTCTATTTAATTTAAATGTATCGTTTCAAATGTCATAAATGAAGTACTCTTTTTGTCAGTCTCAATAATTAAGCTCGCGTGGTGCCGGGTTAGAATAGCACCTCCCCCTTTCATCCCGTGGGTGTCGTAAGAGTCGACTCTGGGAAAGGGTTAGTGTATTGTGGGCGATGGGCTAGCAACCTGTCACCGCAATATCACGTTTTACCATCTGGTTACCCTGAATTTGCTAGACGTGGCGCTGGATTTTTGAATCCATGTGCTCTGCCTACCCCTCATGGGAATACAGGCGTGAGAATATGTAATAGTTAAGCTTTATCTCTGCCTCTTAAGAAATTTCTGTTCTTTCCTTTTGTACAATAAAGTGATTATTTACATTTTGAATACGAAAATAAAGAGTGTTCTTGCTAGGTAACCTTTTTAAAATAAATGAAGAAAATTGAAATACTTAATTGTAATAGGTGATGTAGTTTTAATTTAAAAGTTTTTGTCGAATGATATTTTTAATTTCGTCTTTTTCTAAACTAAAATAGTGGAAAAATGATGGTCCCCTCTAATTGCTAAAATAATGGAATTAAAATTAAAGTAAACAGCCACCGAAAATTGGTTTAAATGAGATCTATAAGTAGTTTTTTTAATACGTCATAAACCGTTTACCTAGTTAATAGTATGAAACCTTGAAAACGTGCCCGTCTGTCTCCCGTCTTATCTTAGTAATCAGTTGTACAAATATGTACACTGATAATAAACAAAGCGGGAAGTGTCCCAATAAATCCTGAAACATGGATACTCTACTCTTTGGGAGGTTGAGAAGCCGTTGCTAATAACATGATCGTTCGTCGAATCTATTTGCCTTGCAATTGAAACGATGCGATTGTATTGAAAACAGCAATTTATTTTCAAAATTAAATTACCATGAGACTCGTACCGATATCGATAGTCAAATCGATAGTAACGAGGGTATTAGTTTCGTCGAGTACGACCAGTCTTTAGTTTAGAACAGAGCGGTGGCGTGCCGGGCGCTTTTGAATGTAGCTGTCGCGATTTCAAGATGAGGGGCTAAAGATTTCGCTTTAAGACGAGAATTATCATTATAAATATTATGAGAAATTCACTTTCTTCTGAGTCAAATATTACTCTTAGTACCTATTGATGCTGTGATTGCTTTTCCGTTGATCGTAAAAGGCGACTAAGGGAAATAGGATTTATATTTTCTTATCCATGAAAGACACATTATTGACAGACAACTGTGCAAAATATTGTGCTGGATCGCGTAAAAAAAGGAACGGTAATGCATTTTGTGTTCTTCTTGGCAATCTTAGTCTTTACAAAGAGTTGGTACTCAAGCAAAAGACGTGCATAAGACTTATAGACCGTGGGCCCACGTAGTAAAATACAGGGTTACAGGTTAAGTCGACCTAAATCCTTTAAGAGGTGATAGTTTCCATCATTTCTGACTGATTTGAATATGGAACCCCATACCCCAAACTTAACCGATTTCAAGTTATGAGACTTTGAAGATTTTTTATAAAAAATCCAGATTTTTTGTCTATTGTCCCCTTTTTTTTGTATTTTGTACCTCTAATGTTTTTGTT
>BHDV01039530.1:164437-187100 GCA_005406045.1 Adoxophyes honmai | reverse complement strand
TGATGGCTATGAAAACACGGCTTTAGACGCCAAACGATTGCCGCCTCTAAGCTGTCCATGCAATTTTGCAGCCTGCTGTACATATCATGGTCATCATCACCAAGTTATTGCAACGGGTTTAGTTATCTCGCGTATAGGTACGATTGGCCTTTTAAATTCATTGTGATAAATGTATGGACAGACAAAAATAACCACATAACTATAGTAATGGTTTCGTTTTAACCATTTAATTGAGGAAACCTCAGATACGACGCTCACTTGTTTGTGAAGAAAAACAGAAGCTTCCGTGAGATGTTGTTTGTTGTTATAAAGTTCGGTGAAGTTTATCGTTATTTATGATGGAGTTATTCTTTGTATTTATTCTGTGCATTATTTATTTTGTTAGCGACCTTCGGATGTATGAAAGTATTAGTCACTCCAGACGTCAGAAAATAAAATAAAGATTCATGACTATTTGATGTACAGTCAAGGGAATTGATTACTGTTCCACTTTGTACCTTTTCACAAGAAATTTCACTGTGACATACCATACTTTCTACTAATCAAAGCAATATGAAACTCACTATGTTCAAAAGTTCAAAGTGGCTCAAGTATCAATTTCCTTGACTGTACCTACGTCGCTTCTTTAAGTTTTATACTATGTTGTGTAATTTTAATATTGTTACAACAAGCATTATTGCAATTTTGTTGCACATTTTGCAGCGACTTGTGGCATATTTTTTTTAGGTTAAGAGGTACATAGTGACAGGTTGCTAGCCTGTGTTTTGCCTGATTAAAAAACCTAAACTTCTGCTGAATATCTTATCTTTATATCGAGATTCGCTCAATATCATCATCATCATCATCATCATCATCATCAGCCTATAGACGTCCCACTGCAGGGCACAGGCCTCCTCTCAGTATGAGAGGGCTTGGGCTATAGTTCCCACGCGGGCCCAGTGCGGATTGGGAACTTAACACACAACGTTGAATTAATTCTTCATTGTGTGTAGGTTTCCTCACGATGTTTTCCTTCACCGTATAGCTCGTGATAAACATCAAATTCAATATCGCACATAAATTCCGAAAAATTCAGAGGTGCAAGCCCGGGGTTTGAACCCATGACCCTCTGCTTGAGAGGCCACAGGTCGAACCGCTAGGCTACCACGGCTTTTTCGCTCAATATGTTTCCGGGCAATCCGTGATGTTGTAACACTCAACTTGCCATTGATATTCAGAAAATGCATCCATTTTCCAAATACGCCATATCAGTATTTATAGACTCGTCGAGGGCGCGGCGCAAATGGTGTCCATTAATTAAAAATACATTTACCCGATGCAAGCGATGGGTTTTTAATCTGGACCATTCTGCGCCTAGCTTCAGTTTAGGTAATATTCCTTGTCACTATCCTATTAAGATTAGCTTCTGGAAAGTTGTTATATTATACCTCTCCATTTTTTCTTTAGATGTCGTAAGAGGCGACTAAGGAAACAGGATTAGATATGAATAGCACCTCCCCCTTTCTTCCCGTGGGTGTCGTAAGAGTCGACTCTGGGAAAGGGTTAGTGTATTGTGGGCGATTGGCTAGCGATCTGTCACTGCAATATCACATTGAAACCATCTGGTTACCCTGAAATTGCTAAACGTGGCACTGATTTTTTTAATTCATGTGCTCTGCCTACCCCTCTTGGGAATACAGGCGTGATAATATGTATGTATGTATGTACTAACCCCCTTCCGTCTGTTCTTAAACTAAAAATTGTGCTAGAAGTGGCTGCGAAGCGTGTAATAGTCATGGTTTTGACTATAAGCCTTTTGTGTTTTCTGCCTACCCTCTTCGGAAGTACACTTGTGATGTAGTTAGCGAATGAAGGAATGTAGATCTCAATGTTAAGGCCGGCCACATACATTCGGAATTTTTCCGTTCGGAATCCCGAATCAGACTTTCCGAACGCAGTCAATCCATACAAAATCAATGGACCGCCACACACATTCGGAAAAATTCCGTTCGGAATTCCGAACGGAAAGCTTACGAATGTGTGTGGCGGTCCATAGATTTTGTATGGATTGACTGCGTTCGATTTTCCGATTCGGAATTCGGAGTCAGAAAAATTCCGTATGTATGTGGCCGGCCTAAAGCGAATATTATGGTACGTTTACACGCTTGCCGCTACTTGACAAACGTGCACAAGCTCCAAGCCTCTAAAACGCTCTTACCATACAAAAGTTCTTGCAAGCCACGCCAAACAGCCTGTTTACACGCTTGCGTTTGTGGATGCTTGTGTAGACTTTCCAAGCGTTTAAACGTAGCACAAGAAACACATTCAGTAAATCAGTAAGCATAGCATGGCAACACGCTCTAAAGTAAGGCCAACCAGACGAGATAATAAAGAATGTAAACAAATTTTCAGAGGTTGACGCCATAAACTGCATACGAGTGATAAGGATAGAGATAATAATCTGACAACCGCCACGTAGTACCATTGTTTATGTTTATTATCTCGTCTGGTTGGCCTTACTCTAGTCGCGTCGCGTGCGGGTTATTCTACCCGTCAGTTTCTGAAGTCTTTAGTTAGACAGTGACCGATATAGACTATCTCGCGCTTTGCTGTGCTAACCGGCATGTATTTAAAATGAAAGAAAAAAAAATACCGAACCCTTAAGGCGGCGAATTGACTAAAAACAGGGCAATTTCGAAGCATAAAAGTTTACCTACGCTTATCGCTGACTTATTTGGCCTATAACGATGTTATTATATTTCTTATTACCCACGCAACGGAGTTTTATGTCAATTCCGTGGACGCGTAAATCAGAATAGCGTTATTTTTACGTTATACATTAAACAGTTTTTAGTACCCGCAGACTATAAAAGGGACTAGATTAAACCCATAATAAAATGAGAATTGTGCATTTTTGAAGTATTTCGACGGGTTACGTTTATTCTGGTACGGAACCCAGTTTGTTTAATTGGGTGGAAGTTACGCCTTTTTCTAGCGACCGCTTTGTTTTAGGTTAGTTGTTTGGAAAATTTCACTAAATGATTAAGTTTAAGTTTCCTTTTTTTTCTTAGGTAGGTTTTTTATATTGAAGCAGCTTTATTTTAAGCTATGTATTACCTACGCGTTTTGTAACTACTTTTACCATAATTTTAGATTTTAAGTTAAGTGGTACAATAGTGACAGGTTGCTAGCCTGTCGTCTAAAACGTCTTAACCCATTTCCTTAGCCGCCTCTTACGACATCCATGGAAGATATTAAAAGTTTACTTAATTCAAAATCCAACAGACGACGAACAAAAATTAATTTCGTCGAATCCTTAATAATTCCTTGAAGATTGTTGTTTCGCTAAACATTGCATATCTAACGAAGACGATACATCGTAATGTACCAATAAACGTACAAAGCGGATTCAATTTTGTACTAAACGTAGCACAATTTACATGTGGAATGAGGTAATTACACGTCAAGATGTTAATATCGTACCTGCGATGTTCGTACGCGTACGTCGCGACGGCAATATGCCCCGCCACTTGACTGTGATTGCTCGCAGCACACATTGTACGAATCAGGGTGGAAAGTGCAGAAATTAATTTTAATAAACATTAATAAATCACTGTTATGTTTTGTTCATGCTTGTTATATTTGAAGTATAGTTTCCCTCGATTTCTGTAAAATCTCATCATCAGATCCCGACTTAGTGCCAACGGGACCAACTCGGAGCTACCCTTTTGATTAAAAAAAAACAAAACGGGTTCACGGGTCTCGGAGATATCGAGTAACATAGGTACACTCACAAAAAAAATAGGTCGAATTGGGAACCTCCTCCTTTTTTGAAGTCGGTTACAGATAAGTTTTGACGTCATTCGTGGTACATGTTATATTTAATCCTAAAATTAGCTAATCGTCACTACGATACGTGAAGCAGTCACGGTTTTGAGTGTTTAACGTTCCTTGTGCTCTGCCTACTCCTTTGAGAACAGCCAGGCTTGTCCTACAATAGATATGTGCAAAAGAGACGCCAAATCCGCCTTAGGGTCAGTTTACACCGAGACGAGACGAGACGCGGCGCTGCACGAAAATTTTTAATAGAACAACTCAAAATATACTTTATTTTTTACAAGATAAGGTTCATATTTCATTGTGAGTATTCAGAATACGTTGCGCTGCGTAGCGCGGCGCCTCGAGACGTAGCGCGGCGTAGCGCTGCGCCACGCTATGCCGCCATCCGCGCGGTGTGCGGGAGCGGTGCTGCGCGCGTAGCGCTGCCAACTCAAAATATACTTTATTCGCTACACGATAAGGTTCACATTTCATTGTGAGCATTTAGGTACGTCGCGCTGCGCCTCGAGACGTAGCGCGGCGCCGCGCTGCACCGCGCTGCGCAGCGCGAAATCATTGGCCTCTTTATGCATCGCCGCATCGCGTCGCGTCTCGGTGTGAACCGACCCTAAGCCAGCGAACTAAACCTGACAAATCTTGGGACATGGTTACCCTATTCACACGCCGCCTCGCGTCGTTTATCAAACTTATTTTAATGAAAGTGGCTGGTTTTAGAGTGTGGAGTGAAAATTTGTGTACAATTTTAATGGGGAGTGTTTTAAGCTGCGACTTATGTTCATACCTGGATGATGAAGGGCGAGAAGTTATGATGGAGCTAGTTTTTGAAAGATGTCGCAATTTTGAGGTGAAATGTTTCATGTAGGTATGAATAAAATTGTTTGGTATGCTCTTGGTTTTTATTGACTTTGGTATTTACTAAGTTTTCAATGATATTGTCGTATGGTACAATGGTGTACACACATACATACATACATATATCAAATCACGCCTGTATTCCCATGAGGGGTAGGCAGAGCACATGGATTCAAAATGTGTACACACGACACGTTCAATACAAATCAATAGACCACTATGTCAAAGTTACGTGGGATCAATGGACGCAAGCGAAGAACTGCTCTGGGAGGCCTGTATTCAACAGTGGTCATCCTCTAGCTCAGCGTTTCTCAAACTTTTTTAGTGACGGAACCCTTTTGGAAAGCGAAACACTTGACGAAACCCTACAAAAAAAAGTAGGTTTTATAAGTATTATTTATCCTCCCGTCCGTCCATGTATTCGCCGCGTCAAAACTTTCGATCAGAGAATGGCTTTTTTTTTTATAAATTCTTGCGGAACCCCATCAGGGACATCACGGAACCCTGGGGTTCCGCGGAACACACTTTGAGAATGGCTGCTCTAGCTGAGACGATGGTGGAATATACAAACGTACTTTATAATACACCATAGTATATTAGAATACCACAGACATGATGCTATTATCTGTCGTCTAACGCATAGGTACCTAAATCTATTTATCCTTAGTCGCCTCTTACGAAATCCACGGAAAAATGGAGAGGTGTTATTCTTAGCCCGTCTACCTAAGTACATGTTAATATTACGATCGATAAAATTGTGCAAATCGGTCTGCACATATTAATCGTTACGATATATCGTTACGTTAGCCCGCATTAAGCCCAAAAAGAAGAAACCATTTCGAAAACAAAATAAAAGACACGAAGAAAATAAGTGGAACTATCGCATTCTCATTACACACGTTTTTGACGTGACAACGTCTTAAATTAGGTTGCGGCTGGGAGTCACTTATGAAAAAGTGTAACGCTCGGTAACGTTACGATGACGTCACCGAACGAGAGAGAGGCCCGCAGTGTTAAGGAGGTGGCGCTTCGATAGTGCGAAGCCTCTATGGTATCATGTGAGACGTCAAACGCAGACATGGACAGCTGTCACGACAACGTCTTAAATCAATAAATATTCTACCGAGAAAAAGACGTTGTCACGTAAAATCTTCGCCCGTAAAACCGACTTTACAGGCAACCATTTTTTTAAAACTATAATTTTATCACGTTCGTCTTTTGTTCATTCTTTTCGAAGGTCGTTGTCCTGTACCGAGTTCAGGTCAACGTTTTCACACCTAGACGAAGTAGACGCTTTCAATATAATGGTTGTTGTAATAATAAAGACTAATGGTTATCGATACAATACTCCTTTATTACTAGAAATAATCACTTGAAGACGCATTCGTTTTACGGAGATACCTATAAATAGACGAACTGAAGCTCAGTGTTAATAGGTTAAGGCAGCGTTTCTCAAACTTTTTTAGTGACGGAACCCTTTTGGAAAGCGAAACACTTGACGGAACCCTACAAAAAACCGCAGTTTTTAAAAGTATTATTTATAAATCCACCCGTCCGTCAAAACTTTCGATCAGAGAATGCCGTCTTATTTTATTTTTCTAAATTCTTGCGGAACCCCATCAGGGACATCACGGAACCCTGGGGTTCCGCGGAACACACTTTGAGAATGGCTGGGTTAAGGTATATTTTAGCCCGCGTGGTGGCGGGTTTAGAATAACACCTCTTCATTTCTTCCGTGGATGTCGTAAGAGGGGACTAAGTTAAGGTATATTTTAAGCGACGGGTTAGCAACCTTCCACTAGTATAACTACCAACTTGAAACCTAAGAAGTATGCTAGAAGTGGCTACGTAATGTGAAATTGTCATGGATATGCCAATGTAGCATTTCGTGTGCTCTGCCTACCCCGTTTGGGAATACAGGCATGATGTATGTAATAAAAGCAAAGGAGAGAAGATTTCGATGATGATTTCGTTCATTCACTTGCAATATCTAACAAAACTAAGTAGTATAGGTACTACTTACACGATAATTTTTAACATAATAACTCAGTAAAGTTTACAATAAATCTTCTGCCGTATAAAATTGTAACATACCATACTTTTTTGGCTTCACCCTACACCAAAGAGTCCACTTTTCCGAGTCTAAATCGAGCTTCGAGTAATAACCGTCAAATGTTCATCACTCCGCGTACGGCATTCAATATCGACAGATCAAATATTACTCTTCACAGAGTTAAAAGAGATACTGGCTCTGAGTGAAGCGAAAAGATTCACGATTTCAAAGACGCTTCTGGATGTATCAGATTGATATTGGTGAATTTCTTCGGTAAAATAGTTTTAGAGTTCTTTGAGAATCTTTCATAAAGTATGCCAGGTCACAGTCACCTCATCTCTTAATAGATACATACACATACATACTATACGCCTATGTTCCCAAATGATTATGACTATTTTACGCTTGACTTCTGGCATCATTTTTGGTTTGAAAACAGATGTAGGAGGTAGTGTAATAGTGACAGGTTGCTAGCCTGTCGCCTAAAAAATACCTAAACCCGTTTCCTTAGTCGCCTCTTACGACATCTACAGAAAAAGCGGAAAGGTGTTATTCACAGGTATAAGGCCTCTTTTCCACGGACGGTTTTTAGCAGTAAAAAACAATGGTTAATTAACCGTGTGTAGACACGGTCGTCAGTGTTGTATGGACCACTATGGACGCTTGTTGATTGTAGTTCTACCGTGTCCGTCAACAAGCGTCCATAGTGGTCCATACAACACTGACGACCGTGTCTACTCACGGTTAATTAACCGTAGTTTTTTTACGGCTAAAAACCGTCCGTGGAAAAGAGGCCTAATTAATTACTTAAAAAAATGGCCAAGTGCAAGTCGAACTCAAGCATGAAGAGTTCCATACCATTGTATGTACAACGTTTTTTGTTCTAACCGTAATTATATCGGTATGAGCGACAAACTTAACTTTTCAGTTGTCCCTATACATCGACATAGGTTCCGCAAAAGTATTTCTTTCCAATGCAAGGCATGCAACGACTTTTTTCTTCTTTCTTTCTTAACTTTAACGCCAGCTTCATGTTAGCTATAGATTAGAAAAAGATCCAGACAGACAGACGGTGAAATGATAATGCATGGGTTCCTTTTTTCTTTATATGTGTGGAACTCACAAAGGCTCAGAAAAGAGTACTTATTTAAAGATTGCTTCAGAAAAAGAAGGAAAAAGAAGGAGTTACAGTTGAGGACAATACATACATCACTCCTCTATTCTGTAATGTAGGCAGAGCACATGAAACGTTGTAGACAAAACGATTACTAAATTACTACTTAATCCACGCTTCGTAGCCACACCATTACTCTAGTCTTTGCTACGTCACGTAAAACCTCACGTTTTTTTTCGCTTTACTGGCAGGTCAAACTGGCCAGCATTAAATTACCATATTCCATTAGAACCTTCAATTCGTGGCAAAGTGAAATAATGAGCCTCCATTTTGGTTATCATGGCTGCAATCTGATGACCTTTGCTTGGGGTCAAGAAGCCAAGTAAGTCATAGATTTTTTAGTGTTTCACTATTATACTTATTAACTTAAAGAAGTGGCAGCGAACGTGAAATAATTATGGTTTTCACTGTGTAACGTGTCTTATACTCGCCTACCCCATTTGGGAATAAGACTACCGGTTACCCGTGTGGTGCCGGGTTAGAATAGCACCTCCCCCTTTCTTCCCGTGGGTGTCGTAAGAGTCGACTCTGGGAAAGGGTCGGTGTATTGTGGGCGATGGGCTAGCAACCTGTCACCACAATATCACGTTTGACCATTTGGTTACCCTGAATTTGCTAAACGTGGCACTGGATTTTTGAATTCATGTGCTCTGCCTACCCCTCCTGGGAATACAGGCGTGAGAATATGTATGTGTATGTATGTGTACTACCGGTTATTTTTGACTAAACTAGTTAGTCAGTGACAGGTACAGAATTGACTGGCGCCGTGCCGTCCTAGACCGATAGGCTGGTGTATTTTCGGATGTTAGATTTTGGCCATACTAAGTAACATCTTTTTCGCTGATCAGGTAGAAAATGGCTTACATAGAGACAGCCGATACATTTTCTGTCAAATGAGGCATTACACTTGAGGTATTTTAGATTAGAAACGTATTCGCAATCTGTCTGGCATTGCCCAAAAAAATTGCACAAAAAAAGAGCATTTCATATTTAATTTTAACGAACGTCGAAGTGTACGTTTAAGTTTGCTGATTGTACTTACCCATAAAAAACCTCAGGCAAACCATTAACAAAAATTATGTTATAATTCTAATTCCAGTGGAGTGAGCGGATGCAATAAATCAACTAAAAAGGCAAAAATACGCGTATCAGAGCAATAACCATCAAATAGTTTAACGTCCAGAGGTGTATGAACTTCAGTTGACCTTTGAGAAAGGTGTATGGCTAATCTTACTTAAAAAAACGTTTTACAGTTATTTATGTGGTCACTTCGTAATAAAAGGCATTAATAAACATACATTAACATCACGTTATATGCCTGCGGGGTAGGCAGATACAAACTAAAGATTATGCTAGAAGTAGCTGCGAAGCGTGAAGTAGAATCATAGATTTATCTATGTCATATTTCGTGTTCTCTGCCTACCCCATTTAGGAACACAGGCGTGATTGTAAATTTATCTAACTTTACCCTAAAATGCAGCTAAATGTGGAATACTCACGGGTTTTGTCTATTTATCTTGTCATGTGCTTTGCCTACGCCGTTTAGCATCACATGAGTTTCACATTTATAATGTCAAATGTGTAGTAATTACTTGGTTAAATTTCATTTAATATAAGTGATTAAATAAACATTCATTAGCTTAAACCAAATGTAACCGGTCATTATTACGTAATTACTAAAAATAGCCCGAGCGTCCGATATATCGGACTGGCACTGCCAAACAGTAATAGGTGGGATGTGGCTAAAATTGCGTGGGGTTGTGTAAGGGATGAAGGGGATACAGGGATGGATTTTGTGGACTGGCCGGCTGAAGATATAATTTAGATAGTGACTTATAATATTTTCTTGATCATTTTTTACACAATTAGCGATTTGTTTGGAGATTTCTGTAGCGTTTGCGTTTTCTGTATGTACTTAATTTTTTTTAATATATTTATGAGTTTCTGTGTAAGTTATTTACTGCCATCAATATATATATTCATCCCAACACACAGTTTTTTGCGTACCTGAAGAAAATTCGAAAGCATTGAAAACGCTATTAAAGTAACTATTGAGTATCAATAAAATGAAATAAATAATCGACATTCATGACATTGAAAATTATGAAAAAAAAACGTGATTAACTTTTTTTTTCCAGTTTTATGCTTCAGATTAGGAGACAGTTATAATGTGCGCAATGATTTAAAATATTGCGTACTGTATATCTTCTTACGAAAGTTACCATCGTTAGCAGAATGGGTAAGTATCTAATTTAATAGGTAAAAACCGAATGTATCGAAACGTGTCTAGAGCCAAAATTTATTTCAGTTTATTTGTTTTAAGCTTCGCACATAAGTATACTTTTTATTCGTAACTTATCTTTACTTTTGCACAATAAAAAGATGACGATAATGACGAGGCAGTTTGAAGAAGCAAAATGGCGTCGCCGGGCTTGCCGCCTGCCCCTATGTTTTCATTCAACTCCTACACACCACCCACGCTCATACGTTACAGATTCACAGAAAAGTCGCTATATATACTTAGTATGTTAAACGTAGCTATTAACTCATTATGCGGCTGTGAATATTTTAAGGGATTTTGTAGAATGAAGAATGGGTAGTAATGAGGTTGTAATTGAGCGTTTACTTCAACATCCTGTTTACGAAAGTTGAAAAGTTAAATTAAACGTATACTCTCACATCTTTATATCGATGTTAATTAGCTCGACATGTTTCGAGCGAATGGTAATCCATTAGCGGAAGCAGCGTGCTATGGTAGCAACGCACAATTCCTTATTTCTTAGTGATTTCTTATTTTGAGTTTTACTCGTTGGCTTAAGTATGTAAAACCACAAAGAAACTCACTCATAGTTTAATGCAATGGTGTATCAACTTAATATCGAGATTAGCTCGACATGTTTCAGACCGATCGTGATCCATCATCGGGAGCGAGCTGCCGCGGCGTTTTGCTATTCAGTATCAATTCCAATGTCATATCTCCATGCGTTCTTGAGAAAATTAATCTTGACAGACAGATAGACAAGTGACGTTAAACGGGTTCCTTTTTCCTTTAGATGTACTAACCCTAGAGCTTCTAGCCCACGTACATGACCTAACCTTTTCTTCGTATATCTGTCATAGCAGAAATGTTCTGAACAAGCGTGGGTGGACGATAAGTGGTCCCGGGTTGTGGGACCCTAAAAAGGAACGCGTCATCGAAAGGTCGGTTCACACTGACTATTTATATTGGAGTGACGTTTGAGGTCCACGAATATGAGACTCATGAAGAACAGAAGGAAAGCCGAATCATGATAAAAGCATGACAAAGAAGAGTAGTGTTGTGTCCAAGACTCAAGGTCGTATCGCATGATATGGCTGGTATTAAGGTTTGAAAATGTTCAATAAACTGCCTACTGAATTGAAGATTATTACAATTAATTCCTTGTTTCACTGGAATTAAAAAGGTTTTTAAGGGGTTGTTTTTGCAGGGTAAATGAAAGTTTCGATATATTCGAACCACATTATTTTTATAAATAAAAAAAGCTATGACTATTATGAGGTTAATGTGTAAATAACTAATGACTTTCGTGATCTGTCTTGTTAATATTTTACATGAAAATGTTTTTAGTGCAACCTATTATTCGGATTTCACGAAATATTTTCCAAGAATACAAAGTGGCCGCCAATAATCTTAAAATTGGCGCGTGGGCGCCAGCTATTGTACATACAGTAGGAGGACTGTTTAATATTCGCAATTCCTGACCTTTTGCTTACTGCCCACGCTTCTGAGAGTTAGTTAGTTCCATTGTAACATTTAGATATTGATACCGCGTCAGTCTCAATTATGATGGCAATATTTTTTTAGAAATTGTGACGTAGAATTTTATTTTAACTTGAGTTTTACCTGAATTGCGCTAAGATTTTGGACATTAACTTTTATTATAAAGTTGTTCACAGACTGTGTGACTGTGTGATTCAGTATTTTCTCAGTTCTTCCTGATTTGTATAAGCTCATTGTTTGTACTTTCGCAGTACCTATCGATAAGACCGTAAATTTTATAATCCAGTCCATCGAAGATTTGATGGACGAACTAGAGATAAAAAAATACACATAATATCACGCCTGTATTCCCAAATGGGGTAGGCAGAGCACGCAAAACGCTACATAGGCAAAAACTTGACCTAGTGATAAGAAAGTTAGATCTAATTTCATAGTTGTTTTGTTACGTTCGCACCTAATCGGACTTAATCGGAGATAGATCCGACATGATGCAGTTGTGGCATGAAAAAAAAATACTTCTCCACTGAACCCACGATCCGTCACTCCAAGAAATAACAAAAACTGATACCAAATAACACATTTCTCGCATTTTAAAAATAACTATTATGCCGTGTGTACGTCTACCCTCTTTAGAGACGAGGACAGCCGTCAGCCGGGCAGATAAAAGTAGCCATTAGAAGCCTGCGGGTCGCCGACTACGTATCTATACAATCTTAATAACGTACCGGATTTTATTCCGATGTGAGCTTGAGGGAATTCTTTTCCAAGCTGGAGTTATACATATGTCAAATATTGTGTCTAACCCCAATGGGTTGGTAGAGACGCGGAATGTTACACAAACTAATGTATACTTAACACGTTCACGGACAGTACGTCGAGAGACGTAAACTAAAACCCTCGTAATATGGCGTTACGTCTATAGACAGGAATTTAATTTTCATTAAAAGTGGCGATTCGTCCACAGCCGAATATTTGTCATAGTATGAGTATTTATAGGGAGTTTAGCATTCAAACTGGTGCACACAAGTTACCTCTGTCAGGCACAAATTGACAGTCCTCGTGTTGTGACACTACGTCTGTGGACGGACGATTCGCATACATATTCCGCCGTTCAGTCGCCGTGTGCCACAGCGGGAGCTGAGCAAAACTGAGCAATTGGACATTCCGTCCCCAGACGTTATGCAATTTTTATGGGGAATTTCAGTGCTGTATCACAAAAAAATCGAGATGGTCCTGTGTCCGTGAACGTGTTAAGGAGTAGTTTTTTAAGAAGCATTCTATGATTACATACAAACAAGCTTGTATTCCCGAATGGGGTTGGCAGAGTACACAAAACGCGACATAGACCATGACTCTTCGACGTTTCTTGGTCACTTTAAGCATGTTATTTAACGTTTTAAGTTGACAGGTATAATAATGACAGTGACGGGTTGCTAGCCTGTCGCCTAAAATGTAACTAAACATATGTCGTCTCTAACGGTAATATCCTTGGAAGGAATAGAGATGTATCGTTCTAAGCCCCACATACATACATACATACAGTCACGCCTCTTTCCCACAGGGGTAGGCAGAGACCACTTTGTTCCACTTGCTACGATCCTGGCATACTTCAAGCCCCACACGACTCAAAAAATAATTTTATTTAGGTTTAGAATAAGTCACTTTTGCCCAATTTAGACGGCCGGATAGCCCAGCGGTTAGAGAACCTGACTGTGAAGCTTAAGGTCCCGGTTCGATCCCCGGTCAAGGCAGATGTTTGTATGATGAATACGAATGTTTGCTTTCGAGTCTTGGATGTTTATCTATATATAAGTATGTTTATCCGTTGTCTAGTACCCATAACACAAGTATTAAATTGCCTACTTTGGGACTAGATGATTGATGTAAAAATTGTCCAATGATATTTATTTATTTATTTTTCACATGAAAAAAACGATAATAAAGAGTAACCTATTCCTTTGCTGGGACCTTTAGGCTATAAATAAACACGTCTCTGTGCTCTACCAATCCAACGTGGTCCCGTCACAGAAATTGTTACGGTACCCACAAATATAATCCACTCGGCTTCTTTTCTACACAAAATTGGAATAAGAACGTTGTACCTTACCCAATAAAATGGGATGAAAATGGCCGATACCTGCCCATGGACGGGCGCCGGGTCAACTGTACATCAGTTTCATATTTTCTGATAGTTTTTGTAGCATATAAATGCTTTTAGGCGGGTAAAAAATATCGAATCGTTCTCCGTTTTTTGTTTCTGTGTGGTGACGGGTTTAGAATAGTATCTCTGTCGCAGGCGGATTGTATAATCCGCCGTTTTACATAACGCCTAGCCGTTTTGAAAAACAGCGCCGTTTTGTAAAGCGGCGGCTCAACGTTCAGCCGGATTGTAGTTGCGAAACGTTCTTCAAAAAGGCGGCCCACGTTTAGCGGCATTGTACTACTACCTATATTGTAGGGTGACCATGAAATGTTGAAAATGAAAATATTTAAACGAAGGTGTTTTTAGTTAGTAGTTGACTTATTAAAAAAAAATCTGAGCTTTTATAAAAAAAAATATTAACCTCGAAGGCCAAGGCGGGAGCTCGCTGCGCTTCGCTCCCGGCTTGGCCTTCTAACCTAACCTGTCCGAGTCGTATTCGCTCCGAGGTGGTCTTCCTCGCTCGCTGCGCTCGCTCGGTCAAAGCGGCGGCTAATCTCTCGCCGTATTACATTATGCCTAGCCGTAATGAATAACGTTTAGCGCCGAATTCATTCCGGCGGTTTTTGATTCAGCCGCATTCAATCCGGCTAAACGTTGAGTCGCCGCATTACAAAACGGCGCTGTTTTGCAAAACGGCTCGGCGTTATGTAAAACGGCGGATTATACAATCCGCCTTCGACATCTCTCAATTGCTACCTTGAATGTTGTATAAAAGGCGCTTATAATGTGACTACGAAACACCGCATCGCTTTTTTTAGTTAAATGCAATGACTGACGAGGATGCAGTGCTCTGAAGTCTCAAGTAACCACTACGTGGTACAATTTTTACTACGACATGACGTCACAAGCCCAACTCCGAAAGTTTGATGATCTTTCTTATTCTACCTTTGTCGATGTTTAATTATTCAACAAATCAAATAATTTTAAACAAAAAAAAAACGACTTCAAATTAGCAATATTTTGAAAGTATTCTGTTTACTGAATGTAAAATCTTGACTTCATCAACAAATTACCGAAAACGCCGTACATCTCCATATAAAATTTGAAGAGTTCCCTCGATTTCTCCTAGATTCCATCATCAGATCCTGGTTTTGTGCCAATGGGCCCAATTTCGAGTTGTACCTTTTCGATTAAAAAAAATTTGAAAATCGGTCCACGGGCCTCCGAGATATCGAGTAACATACTTACACTCAAAAAAAAAGAAAAAAAAAATTAGGTCGAATTGAGAACCTCCTCCTTTTTTTGAAGTCGGTTAAAAACACGTGCCTTTTTCATAATCTAACTAACGGACTAATTAGTATAATAATATTTAACGCAGTACACAGGCTATTTACATTGTTGTAGGTACATAAAACAAGGCGTAGACATAAAGCAGACGTCGTAAGCTTGGTTTCGAGTTTAGGAACTTTCAAATCTCCCCTAGGATATAGGGAGTACATGCCCTGGAAATTTAGTGTCAAAGTTTGAAACCTAAATTAATTTGGCCTATCACGGCTACTTTGTTAGTATAAGTGTTAGTAATTTATGACCTAGTTTTATCCGTGTGGTCTAGAATAATAGCACCTCTTCATTTCTTCCGTGGATGTCGAAAGAGGCGACTAAGGAAACGGGTTTAGGTATTCTTTAGGCGACAGGCTAGCAACCTGTCACTATTATACTACCTCTACCATCTGTTATACTGTTTTAAACTTTCGTGATTCTCACACATATCTACGAGTATGTTTACGCGGGACTTAATCACGGTATTTTTAATTACCTCTCGACGTTTCGGCCGCGTTACAGCGACCGTGGTCACGAGTTGACTGAACCGGAGCTCGACGTTTGTTTGGCAGCCCGGGTCCTTCGAACTACTCGCACTTGATTTTCATCAGTAACGGCTCCCCGAACTACCCGCGTTTCACTAATATTGTCCACCGTCACCCTATTACACCGACACACAACATCTGTTTTCAAACCTAAAATGATGATAGAAGTGTCAGAATGGAACTGTCACATTTCTTATGCTCTGTCTACCCGATTTGGGAACATAGGTGTGATTATATATTATGTATGTAAGTTTTACCTGAGTTCTAATAAGAATCATGTAAGTAGGCGTGAGTGATTCGTCACAGAACGTTGACTCGTAAATAGTATTTTGTGGGCGCACATTGTAAAGATTTTAGAACGTTATTTCTTTTTTGTCCATTTTCTTTACTTTTTAGGTGGTCTATACCTAAGTGAATTTCTTTGAACTCGTATTTCTGCTTTGTAAGCATTGACCTTTAAGGCCCTGCGCAGACGACAGACTTTTGTGCTATCGAGTCTGCGGCGCAATAAAAACTCTGAATGGCGCGCAGACAGTTTCCATTCAGAGTTTTTATTGCGCCGCAGACTCGATCGCACAAGTCTGTCATCTGATATCATTGTTGGCCTCAGGATAATAAAACATGTTTTAATCAGTCGTTACATAAAGTTTGTAAATTAAATTATCACGCATTATTCCCTGAGGAGACTGAGAAGACAATAGAGCACCATTCGCTTCTTTTCTCTCGCTTCATTCATTCATCCCTCACTTCATACGCGGTCTTCGGTTTCGGTTAAAATTATACTTTAGCCAATTTCTAAGAAGTAATCAGGTGTTGATACTTTTAAAACTTATTCTTTTTTTGAAACGGTCTTCGTACGAGTCAAAAGTGCTTAGAATGATGAAAGACATTACCTAAAAATGTACCTACCTTCTATGTTTTTCACTGGTCGGAGCAACTAATGTCACATTAGCTCCCTTTTCAGACATGTGTTTCATCAAGTTGATTAAAAAAAAGCGACTTTTACTGACCAGGAAAAACATGCTTCTAACTAAATCGCTTCGAGGTTCATGTCGTTCTACCTCACTCCAAAATATTCTATTACTATAATTTCCTTCATAAAATCCTTAATTTACTTTCATTCACAACCTCGAGAATTGCTCAGTCGACGCTGCAAAAGAATTACGACCATATGACTTTTAAATACGGAACAGTTTTCCCCGAAAACGGTGTGTAATTAGTTTTTTAAGCCACAATTTAGTTCGTGTTCCGATTTACTAAAGGGTCGGGTCATCGAACTCGTAGTTTTATGTTGACGTCACAATAAAGCGTTTTAATCGAATCTACCTATCCATCATAATCATCATCTCAGCCATAGGGAGTCCACTGCTGAACATAGGACTTCCACATGTACCGGTGGGAAGCGACCATTCAGCGTTTTCTGGCGACCTTGATAAAGGTTTGTCCATCTTGTTGGTGGACTATGCTACGCTTGCTGGTCCATGGTACTCTGCTGATCTCATGGTGGCCTGACCATTGCCATTTAAAATTGTATATCCGGTGGGCTACATCGATGACTTTAGCTCATCTACAAATCTCATTTCTGATTCGATCATGTAGAGACACCTCGAGCATAGACCTTTCTATCGCTTTTCTATTTTGATTTATTGACGGATTGCAATGCGATGGATTTTGTAAGAAACCGATGGCTTCGTGTGTCTTTTGATGCCGTTGGAGCCTCTGACCTAGGTTAAAAGGGACACTATCTTTTGACGAATGATGGCCGGGAAGACCTTCCCTCAACATTCCTAATGCACTGCAGCTACAAGAAGAGTCCAACAGCATTCTAAACGAGTTGCTAATTTAAACTTTCAAAAGGGGTTAGGTTAGTTTTGTATATGTATTTACCTCACCTCACCCACAATGTCACTATGACGTTAACTGTAAATAGGTTCTATAGTGGGTGAGGAATTAAATGTTTTTTGTGTACTCGGTCCAAGGTGAGCATTACATAACATTCGGCCTTTCGATTTAAAGCTGTAGCAATTAAAGCCTCTTTTCTGGCTTAACGGTTTCTTTGGTGAAATTAAGTCGCTGCCTTTGGGATTTCTTTTCTAATTAAGATTAGGCAAAAATCGTCAAGGTTCTTTGAAATTTCTTGGCCTGGTTCATTGACGAAATGTTGCTTACTCCTTGACTGGAGTTTAAGTTTAACTACCTACACTCTGAATCGTTAAAGTTTGGTTCTAGTGTTCGGCTGGATTTAGTATTACGGTGATGGTCAGCACTGACAGACTTATATGTTTGATGTTGATGGTGTGTTTTAAAACGCTCAGCGCATACGTGTAAGCGCAGACTATCTTCAGTGATCACTGATCAGCAGAACGCTTCTTCTTCATCAAACATATAAGCCTGTCAGTACCTACTCACCGGCACCGTGACAGTAAGACCAGCCGAAGATTAGGCTTTTCACTGACAAAATTAGATTTTTCCTCACGAATCCAAAGGTAAAACTGGCAAATCATTATTGCAATATAACTTACTACCGTTACTACCGTTAGCTATAAGTTCTTAACAAAAATGGTATTACCATTTGCTATGAGGCTATTGACGCTTTGGGTGACTTAAAAATGAGTAAGGATTCAATCGTTAATTTTTTTTTTCACAGACAGGCAGTGTTGCCTGTGTAAGAAATTCAAAATGGCCACACCACCAGGTCGGGCTTTAACATAATTGAGAGTTACGTTATTTGTATGGCCGAAGAGTTAAAATTAGTATTTGTAGCTTGAAGTTGAGTTGAACATAAAACCACAGGCTTAATAAAAAAGTTCACGTTCCAAGTATACTTATAGAATACAGTGCTGCGGCTGTATGCAGTCATTGTGCATTGATAGTTATCAATGTAGATCACAATTAGGTAGTTGATTAAGAAAAACTATTTAGTCCATCAGATAGATTACAAAAAAATTAAACACTTGTCTCTTAACAAATGAAAAATTACGAGAAGAAAATAACACTTACAAGTTTCGAGAAATGATTATTTTCAAGAAATATTTTGTTGGGGTTTTCAGACGCAAAAACCCGACCTCTAGTAGAAGAAATATTTATGGTCAATTTCCGGCCAACCTGTATAATAATGTACGTAGGATATACATTATGATCTCGATGTAGATAAAAAAATGTTATATTATTAATGTTTTATTCTTTGTCGCAGTCGTCACGCATCGGCAACGCCAGCGGGGACGCGTGTGAGCGCCGCGACCCATGCCAGCACGGCGGCGTCTGCATCAGCACCGACGACGGGCCCGTCTGCGAGTGTCGCGACGAGGACTACGAGGGCGCCTTCTGCGAGCGAGGTCAGTCTCAACATGTTGGTAGTCTTGTAGTCAAAGAAATGCCACATCGACGGTTCCTACGTAAATCCTGGAAACTCAAAATCCGGTATTCTACGACGCATACGCGCATTTCAAAATTTCGCTGAAAACAAGCCTTGCAGCAATTCATGTTGAGCAAAGGGCGCATCGTGAAAAAAGTGTCGCTTGGAAGCGCTGTCTCAGTTTCGCGTTAATACGCAAACGAAATCAAAGCGTTTCTTGACCGATTTCATTACACTATAATAGACGCTCAGATGTCAGTAATTTTGAACATTAAACTACCGTGAGACTCACTCATGCCCTTCATCTTCATCTTCGTGCGAAGAGAGCGGTGGCGCGCGGCGCGCGTTTGGCAGCTGCAGCCGCCGCGGCTCCTAGATTACGGCTACAAATTACCCCGAAAACATGTCGAGCTAAACTCGATTTAAAAACGTGAGTTATCCGTTTACTTTTCAACATGTTAGTAATTTTGTCGACGACCCATCGTCTGCTGCATACGATCCCGATTGAAACTTCAACCTGATCCTTTACTTTAAGGTCCTTTTACTGGTCTCGCCCAATTTCACATACATTATGCTGATACGATCTACACAGAAATGCACCGCTCGTTGCGGACCGTACCCGTTTCCTGTGCAGGGATCGCGTGCCGGTTCGCATTACATGCTGACCGTACGGCGTGAGATGTTAGGTTTCGACTACCGTACAAAGGTTTCCAATTTGTTCTTATAATCGATTGCGTAGTTGGGTAGATGACTAAAAAAACTGTTCAGTCCGTCAGGTAGATCACCAAAAAATATTATACGCATATTTTTTTATTTTAAAAGCAAGATACAGTGCTAAGGGAGCTAAGTAAACAAATGAATATTATAATATCTGCACTGGTCGGTACCTATTCGCACAGATTTTTGTCCTTGCCGGAAACTTCTTACATACATATTCTCACGCCTGTATCCCCAAGAGGGGTAGGCAGAGCACATGAATTCAAAAATCCAGTGCCACGTTTAGCAATTTCAGGGTAACCAGATGGTTAAACGTGATATTGCTGTGACAGGTTGCTAGCCCATCGCCTACAATACACTAACCCTTTTACAGAGTCGACCTCTTACGACACCCACGGGAAGAAGGGAGCATCCTTAGATAATCATAAAACATAGTTTCGGATCCTTTTTTGTCGTTTCTTGGATTCAAATTGTATCTTAAATGTTCTATAACTTGTAGAAAAATCTAGAATGTTCTTAAACATCTTTGTCTGGCAGCCGATCTCGACACATACTCAAATAGCAGCGTTAACTCCAACTTCGATCTCCGGTAGCCAAATGGATCCTGGCTTTGTATAGATACTATAGATAGTCGTTACATATAAAATACTTGCTAAGCGATTAACGATCGACTTAGCCAAACGGTAATGATGAAATCTCTTGGGATAAAGTACTCTGCCCTGTGATTTACACCCGTGAGTGTATGAATTATGGAGCAACAAAATATTGTCGAAAATTCAATTTTTGTATGTAGTTGTAGTAGGTACATTTTTGACCTCTTTCAACTAGACAGCTGTTCATTTTATGTATGTAAAATTGAGCCGTTTGCAAAGGACCTAGGAGTGTTTAAAGATTGTACTAACTCCTCTATTTAAAATACTTAAATATTTGTAAATTTATGCAAAACTCTGTACGTAATTGGACATAAAAATGCTCGTGATTATATATGAAATTCACCCATCGGGTTCATTACTTAAAACTACACTTATATATTAATGCTTTTAATACACAACAGTCACATAAATGACTATAACTATAATACATACATTTTAAACTCCTAAAAACCACGGCCAACAACCATTACGAACGGACAACACAATTACACTATTCCCACATTTCCCACCAACCTTTTACAAGAGTCAAGTTACGCCATAACTTCATAACGAAGGTACTTCCAGGGGTTCAGAACTACTCGTCCTTCTCCCACGAGGTCATAAAATAATGACTTAAATGCAGGGATGGGCAACATTTCCCTCCAAAAATAAACACACGTCACTCGCGAAGCCGGGAGCAATCTGAGCGCTGTCAGGGGCGCTCAACCGTGTAACATCAATTATAAATTCGGGCCTCGGGTTGCTTCCCCCTGCGAAGGAACGCATATTTAGACGCAAAATGTAGTTCGGAGTTTTCTTCAGGTGTTATTAAGGATTTTGATTAGTCTTTTATTTGTTACTAGTCTTTTGATTTCTAGACTGATTTTGGGATTGTGTGGTTTTTGTTACGAGCTTATATTTAGTTTTATCTGTAACGATGTTTGTTTGTAAGTGCAGTTAGTAGTAGCCAAGCGGTTCGACCTGTGGCCTCTCATGCAGAGGATCGTGGGTTCGAATCCCGGTCTCGCATCTATGAATTTTTCGGAATTTGTGTGCAGAATCCAATTTGATATTTTTCACGAGCTATTCGGTGAAGGGAAACATCGGAAACCTACACACAGCGACGAAGTAATTCAATGTTGTATGTGAATTTCCCAATCAGCACAAGCCCTCTCATACTGAGAGGGGGCCTGTGCCCTCCAGTAGGACGTATATAGGCTGGATGATTGATTGATTGAAGTCTGCAGTCGTCATGCAAGTTTTTGAACTACTTTCTGTTATCGATCGAGTTACATTTTCGTCTTCTGTAAGCCGAATAACGAGCCAAAGCTGTTTACGCAGAAGCGAACCCTTCAAGGATTGTTCGGATTGACTTAGAATTTAGCACAAATATTTAGTATGTCTTACTGTAACGTACAGTTTGACAAAAGGATAGTTAGCGAAAAAGTTTATTGCTTATTTTTGGTAAAGTGAAATTACAGAGAAACGAATTGATTATAGGACAATCGACGAGACATGATCCCTGACATGATCCATGACAGTTCATGTTAGTGATGGGGCGTGTCGATGGAACTTAACTTTATTATAGATTTTAGTACGGATCCCTAATTTTTTTGAAAAAATAATATAGCCTATGTTCAGCGCAGATAGTGTAGCTTTCTAACAGTGAAAGAATTTTCCGAATCGGTCCAGTAGTTTCGGAGCCTATTCAATGCAAACAAACAAACAAAAAAACAATCAAATCTTTCCTCTTTATAATATTAGTATAGACGAAGGAGTTTTGTTATGTTGTCGTTGAAGTGATTTAATTTTTTTGGCATAAATTAAAACCTAAAAAAACCTAAATTTTCCAAAAATAGAGATGGACCCATTTCATTTCCTTATCGTATAATTTTACCCAGTAAAAAAACTTTCGTTTTGTGAATCAGGTCATTTATGTAAAGCCCGTACCGTACCGAAAAGTTTTTTTACAAAATCCTTGTTATACCAGTAAAAATTTGGCCGGTAACTATTTTAAATTTTTGTTAATATCCCTCTATTTATGATATCTTTGTGCATCTATTGGCATAGTCAAATCAGTTTGAGTACGGTTATTATTAAAAATGCAGGGCGATATAATAATGAGGAGATAAACTGTTTTGCGAAATTATCTCGAAAATCTCAGTTTCAGTTTTGCGGCGGTAGGAAAAATGGTGGATGTACGACGGAGAGTGTACTACTTTAGTGTATTTTGTGTACATTCTTTTCAACTTATCGACATTTTTATCGACATTTTTTTATCGATATTTTTCCA
>BHDV01039530.1:130365-162041 GCA_005406045.1 Adoxophyes honmai | reverse complement strand
AGATTTCATTACTTTTTAGAGATAAACAAGCAGCTTCAACGAGACTTGGGTAGTTTTTTTACAGAATGTTTTTGATGGGATACGTTTTACATCGTACATTTCACAGCAGAGCACACGAAGCTATACATAGAGAAATCCATGACTAGGTATTTATATCACGTTTTGTGGCCTTGCTTTAAATTGGCAGGCATAATAGTGACAGGTTCAAAATATATTTTACCTATTTCCATAATCGCCTTCCACGGAAGAAAAAGAGAGGTGTTATTTAATTCTAAACCCGACACCACACGGATACAGATAGTTGTATGCAAATTCGTGTAACAGTCTGGCTGAAAAATTGCTGTGGACAACCAAGTTGATAGTGGTTATTGTATAATTTGTATACTTGTATAGTATAATTTATATCACAAACTAGCTGTGCGCGCAACTCCGTCCGCGTGGAATAGTGACTCTGGGTAATTTCCCCCATTTTTTTTCCACATTTTGCAGTATTTATTTGCTCCTATTGGTTGCAGCGTGATGTTATACAGGGTGGAAAGTTTCAATGGGCCCTGGAGGGGAACTACTCTAAATCTTTTAGTTAGCTTATTTTGCTGAAAGGAAACATTCCTTCATTTTTAGAAAGAAACAAAACTGCATTAAAAGATTTTCAAAATTTTGCTTGTCTCAACCGGGAATCGAACCAACTAAAAATTAAAAAAAAAAAAAATTTGCTGGTTTAGTATACAAATCGGTAGGACTATTGTTTAGGATAAAATTTGTCTAAGAAACATTTGGTCTTACACTTAGATAAGTACGAGGTATCCATGAAATTGAATATTTATTACATGTTTTTTTAACAATTTCTAGTACTGCAGCGCTATTGTCTAACGCACCAAAAATTTAAATCGTGTTTAATTCGACAGTTTTAGTGTCAGTTCGCTTTGAAATGTGTATCAATTTTAAGCGATTGTCGAAATCAACTGTCAAATTAAACATGATATAGATTTTTGGTGCGTTAGACAATACCGCTGCAGTACTAGGGATTGTTAAAAAAACATGTAATAAATATTCAATTTCATGGATATCTCGTATTTATCTAAGTGTAAGACCAAATGTTTTATCCTAAACAATTAATAGTCCTACCGATTTGTATAATAAACCAGCAATTTTTTTTTTTTAATTTTTAGTTGGTTCGATTCCCGGTTGAGAAAAGCAAAATTTTGAAAATCCTTTAATGCAGTTTTGTTTCTTTTTAAAAATGAAGGAATGTTTCCTTTCAGCAAAATGAACTAACTAAAAGATTTAGAGTAGGTCCCTTCCAGGGCCCATTGAAACTTTCCACCCTGTATAGCCTAAAGCCTTCCTCGATAAATGGTCTATTCAACACAAAAATATTTTTTCATATCGAACCAGTAGTTCCTGAGATTAGCGCGTTCAAACAAACAAACAAACAATCAATCAAACAAACAAACAAACTCTTCAGCTTTATAATATTAGTATAGATATTAGTATAGATAGTATAATTTATATCACAAATTACGTATATTCACGTTGGATTCATACCTGATTTGCGTGCCCATAAACTTATCTGCAATCTGCCCGCATGGCAGGGGACACCAACATTTTATTCACCCACTTTCATTTTACGGCTAGAAAACTCTGACAAAGCAAAATGGAGATTTTTACGGATGCATCTAGCTGGGGCGGGATACGCTGTCGGCAACATTCCTGGCTGTGTCATTGAGATTTTTAAGGGAATTAAAACGGGAAATTCGTGCTGTTACCGGGAAATACGGGGTTCGGGGATTTTCCTGGTCCTGTGCGGACTTTAATTACGTACCATTTGTAGTTTCAGGTGGCAATGGCTGGTCGAAAGTCGAAATGGGTCGTACTTTTGTTTTGTTTCTGGGATGGTTTTTCTAAAAATACACGGTGGCAGATACATTACCACACACATATTATACATTTTTATCCAGCGTAGAATTGAAAGGTGTGGTGTTGGCTTTAGAATTACACCTCTCCATTTTTTCCGTAGATGTCAAAATAGGGAACTAAACGTGACTAAGGAAATAGGTTAAGGTTTTTTTTACCTGTTACTGTTTTACCTCTTAACGTAAAACCTATAAAATATGCTAGATTCGTATGCTCTGCCTACCCCATTTGGGGATACAGGCGTGACGAATGTTTGTATGTATATTGTACTAGCTTTTGCCCGCGGTTACGCTCGCGTTAAATTCGGGGTAACACAGAAGAGATCTTGTTAGCCACAGCCCGCATGCCAATTTATAACTTTTTACGTTGAAAATTGCGGAATCCTATTATTTTTCCTATCGTCAAATTTTGGAAAATTCAAACAAAATCTTTATAGTAGGATAGGATAAACATGATAGACGACTAAAAAAACTATTGAATCCGTCAGATAGATTACAGACTATAATTAGAATTAAATATACACATACCCAGTCGACGTGCATATTTCTAAAGATCCTCGTATGTTATTAGTTTACCAGTACATACCGACTTCTAAATGGGCCACAACTAAATGGTTTTAGGACGCCGACGTGTCGTTCCCTGGCCTAGCAATATTGTTAATTTATTACGCTAACGTATCGAAAACGTGTTCCGACTGCGGGCCCACTAACTACCTGAGGATGCTTATTACGCGTAACACTTCGTTAGGTATAATGAAGGTTGGGATGTGACGCAGGCTGTGTGATTGGACAAAAAGGTGTAGGATTTATCAACGAGTGGTGACGGGTTTAGAATAATACCTCTCCGTTTCTTCCGTGGATGTCGTAAGAGACGACTTAAGCAAGAAAACAATAAAATTACACTGAATGTGATGTCAAATTAGTCAGAAATGATACCCATTACAATTTGAACGACAAAAATGTGAAGACGATCACGATCAATTATGTCGAGTTTCTTGAAGTTTCTACAAGAATCGTGGCTCTTCGCTTCTTTATTAAAATTAGATTATACGCTTGCATTTCCAATAATGTTAAAAAAAGTTCTTATAGCTTTGTAGTCAATACTCAGAACTTTTGTAAAATTCATCACTAGCAGCGACTGCATTCGCAGAAAGCCTTATTGTTTCTGCGAAACAGGTCATTAGGGGCAGGAATACTAAATGAGCGGCGCCCTAAATCAGTATTGTACACAAACGTTTAAGGCACGAGAGGTAGCGATTTACCCTAAATAATTTACTCTAAGGTAAGTCTTGGCGTTTCCCGAAATTTTGGGGTTTTAGGGTAAGAGATTGGAGCAACAAACGAAAAAGAAGTTATATATTTGTTGGAATCGATTGAAGTATTGAGACAAGAAGGGTAAGTATATTAGAAAAAATAGCTAAAAATAACATGGCTTACGTAGGTAAGCTAGTAGTAGTCACGTTCATCGAAAACCTGACGCATCATTTCTTGTGTTAAACTGAAATAGTTTATGAATTTGTCTCTTGTAGCGTTTTGTGTGCTTTGTCTACCCCGCTTGGCAATACTGGCGTGATGAAAAATCTTATAAGCTGTTGCAGTTGGTGTCGCTGATTAGTCGATGTATCTAAAAAAGCAACGCTAAATTCAAGTTTGCCTCCGAATCCATCATCATTGTCATTATTTTTGATAGCATTATTATTGTTCGGTAACAACTAATGTTCTACAGACACCTATCGCGGGCGTGTTTTTTTTTCTACTTGGCCGGTTCTTCATAGAATTACGAAGAGTATTTTTGTGAGCCACTACCCGCTACCTCTTACTCCTTGCGTGCCACACTAAATCAATTTCACAATTTACACACTCAGCACAACTGGACTCATGCTGACCTTGACATTCCGACCGTGACCTTTCATATTTACCGTTTACTATGAACTCCATTTTATTTGGTACATAAATATATTCGTTACAACCTGACGTCACTAGGCGTCCAGTTGGGGCTGTATTTCTATATTCAATATCTACAGATGTACAGTCACAAACCCGGATTGTTGAGCCACTTGCCACTGTTCGCAATTTAGACGTGTAATCAATGACCGATGTGACCGACTAGATGTCAACTATTGGATTAGTATTACACGACCAAGTTACAAACATAAGTAAGTGGCTCATCAATCCCTGTTTGCGATGGTTCATGGTACATTTTGTCTGTTTCCCAAATAAAAGACAGAAACATGGCTATTCTACGTATAGTATATTTTTAGGTTTTATGTTAGATTAAATGTTTCTGATTGGGTTCCATGCGACGGGCAGTGGAACGGATGATTTAGCTAAAAATAGAGACTAATGGACAGAAAATGGGGAGGTTTTGGCCCAGTAGTGAGATACTTTATAAGCTATTGTAAAAAATGATAAAAGAGGTTTGACAGGGACGGGTTGCTAATCAGTAGCCTTAAAACATACCTTTACCTGTTTTCCTCAGTCACCTCTTAAGACATCCACGGAAGAAATGGAAAGATGTTATTCCATACCCAACGCAACAGGATACTATGCCTAAATTTTATCCTTGTTTGCTATTTTTTATAAAACACCCATCAAAATGACGGCCGCTGCTCCAAATTGACTTAACTCTCACGAATTTCGTAATTTCGTAAACTCATAATCACCAATTCCGTAAACTCGCAGTCACAAATTTGGTGGATTGGTTCATTTGCAATTACGAGGCGCGATAACGCCGTCCACTTGACGACTTTCCCGTTCGCCTTTTGGAGTTATTTGAAAAGTTCACTTGTTTTCTGCGTTCGCACTACGCATTTTTTACCTCCGCTTTGGTCTTCTAAACCTGCATTCCCGAATGGGGTAGGAAGAGCATAAAATATAACCAGCGATCGGATCTAGGATGCAATTTGGGATGAACGACCTTAAACGTTATGCTTATCGTGGATATGCCTCGGGATTTCCCGGGATTTTGGATAGTGGGCTAAAATTAAAAAAGCGCCATTCAATATTTGCACACTTAAAGAACACTAGAATTGTCTAAATAATGGATATTTGTAATGAAATTATTATTATTTGTCGATAATGTTGAGAATTTGATATGCAGGACTCAATTTGAATGACAATATCAGTCAAGACATTATCTACTGCTTATTTCAAGTGGTCATTTCATTTAATAAAAGAGGTTGATCATGGGTAATTGTTTATTTTTGTAATGATAATAAAATATCAAAAAATTCGCGGGGTTGTAAGTCATATCCATCTTAATATTATGGACCTAAATCCCGAGAAATTGCATCCTAGATCCGATCACTGAATATAACACTACATAGACAAATCCACGACTAAGGCTAATGTTTTGTAGCATGCAGCATGCAGCAGAGATATCATACTTTTGTACTGTCGCAATGAACAAATTTAATAAGGATTTTTATAACATAAATGAACATCACGTCCTGTTCCCTGGGTGCTCATTTCTTGCTTTTTTCATATATATCCCTTTCGTCATACATGCTCAACGGTTTCGGGTAAGAGTAAGAGCCTTCGACGTCGACTTCGACTGACTTGCCCTAACACACTTCCTCGTAAATTTCAACCATTTTCCAACCAAACCAACGCCACATTCCTTTCTCTATTTTCTATTTCGTGACCTAAGGCCTGGTGCATTTCTCGCCCAACGATTTTGGCGATCCAACGCGGAAATGCAGCCAGCGTCATGGGTACTTTGCTGCAAGGGGGTAATTTGGGGGACATTTCTTCTGTTTATTTCATTGTAAAAAGAAAACTTTTCGCAAGTCTAAGAAAAAATGTTGTTGATAATTCCAATGATAAGAGTATTAGACTTGTAATTATTTTAAAGTTTCATACGTATTCAGGTCAGGTAGTAGCAAGACTGCTTAATTGGGGTCCGGAAATTCCCGACTATCATTATGGCCAAAATCAAGCGCCCGGCCTGGCAATGTAAAGTATTCCAACCTTCTGGCGGCAATCTGGGATCGGCCGAGCGTTAGCGAACTCCCCCGAAGTTTCCCGAAGTCCGATAGCGAGTAAAACTTTTGATATATTTGAGAACTCCACGGCAATTTGGGAGATTGACGTGACGGTAGATGTAATGTGAAAAAAGATTGCTCGCCATTAAAAAAAACCTTTTTTTTTAGCTGCCACGCGGTGTTATTGATGAGTATTGGATCGTCGTAGTGGTATAGAACGTGCTATTAACGATACTTATTATCAGTTATCGTGAAATTTACAGCAATTTTGTGGCAATTTTGGCACGTGTGTGGCCGTGTGTGTTTGGTCGCAGCCGTCGCGGCGCCTAGATGAAAGGCTACGGACTAGTCGGAAACATGTCGAGCGAAACTCGATATAACACGTTATCAGTGAAGCTGGCAATAAAAATACTTCTAACGTGCATTTTTTCATTTTAATTGATAAAAATTGCAATAGTTCATTGAATAATAAGTCTCCAGGTACAGTCAGCGTCTGATACATGTATACACTTTAGTACCTTTTCTAATTAACCTCATATTTGAACTCTCGCATGAAATTGTCACAGCGATCACAGTGACAAAGTACCAAAGTGTAACCATGTATCAGACGCTGACTGTACCCCATACGTAATATTACGCCCTACTTTTATCGTTAACGTGCAAATTTTGTTCAATTCGTATAGTAAGAAAGGGCAGTGTATCATATGTGCCACACTCAAACGCCATTAGTACATAGAAATGTATCACATGTGATGCGTGCACAGGTAACGTGTTAAGAACTGAGTTATTCGTATCTTTCATTGTAAAAAACTCGTTTTAACTAATGCAGTGAATATGGCAAAAGCCCGATGCAGCATTAAATTGAGTAATTGTTCCGTAAATAAGCAACATTAAGCGTATTTCTCGAGGCGGTATTAGCACAGACGGCTTAATCCTATTGATATGAGATTGTGTAATTACCCTTCAAACGTTAAGGAATTTAAATGTTTCCCAACTCAATAAATTAGAATTAAATTATCCCGCAACATTGCTTGTTCTTGTTCTTTTGACGTTTGTTAACCCACATCCACAATCCTACGTGATTTCTAGTTTAGATATTACACTTCTTTATTTCTTTCATGGATGTCGTAAGAGGCGACTAAGGATACCTATAGGTTAAGGTATACTTTAGGCGACAGGCTAGCAACCTGTCACTATTGTCCTCTTTCATCAATGTTTGAAATTAAAATTATGCTGAAAGTAGCTACATCGTCATAATCATGGTTTTGACTGTTAATGTTTCGTGTGCTCTGCCTACCCCATTTCGGAATACAGGCGTGATGATGTTATTTCTTCCGTGGAAGTCGTAAAATGCGACTAAGGAAGTAGAGGAAAGAGGAAGGTATGCTCAAAGTGACGGGCTAGCAACTTGTCACTATTATACCTCTTCCATCGATGTTGCAATTTCAAATTTATACTTAAAGTTACTTATACCTAAGGTTTCGTCTGTGAAACGTTTTGTGTGCTCCGTTTACCCCATTTGAGAATACATACATACATACATACATACTCTCACGCCTGTATTCCCAAGAGGGGTAGGCAGAGCACATGAATCCGAAAATCCAGTGCCACGTTTAGCAATTTCAGGGTTACCAGATGGTTCAACGTGGTATTGTAGTGACAGGTTGCTAGCCCATCGCCTACAATACACTAACCCTTTCCCAGAGTCGACTCTTACGACACCCACGGGAAGAAAGGGGGAAGTGCTATTCTAACCCGGCACCACACGGGATTGAGAATACAGGCGTCTTGTATTACTGAATTATTGTACTTCCTGTGTAAGAGTAATATTGCACTGAATTAGTAGATTTTCTAACTGTCGACAGTAATATAGGAGAGTGTAATTTAGTCGAACGGAAGGACATTATCGGGTCACGGGCGATTGGTCCAGTAACCAGCCGGCACCCGCTACCCTATCTTAATTACTCTGGATGTGGTTTGTTTAACAATGGTTCTAAATAGTTGTATGTTGTTCTTACGATGGTAACACTGAGGTGGTAACAGCCATATTTTTATGTTGCATTGCATAATTAGTGATATTTCGTGATTGTACCCACTCTTAGAATCATTTTAGGTTAAAGCATTGTAGAAAGAGGTAGAACGCGCTAATCTCAGGAACTACTAGGTCGCATTGAAAAACTATTTTTGTGTTGGATAGAACATTTATCGAGGTAGGTATTAGGCTATATAACATCACGTTGTGACCAATAGGAGCGAAGAAATATTGGTAAATGTAGAAAAAACCCCGTGTGGTGCCGGGTTAGAATAGCACCTCCCCCTTTCTTCCCGTGGGTGTCGTAAGAGTCGACTCTGGGAAAGGGTTAGTGTATTGTAGGCGATGGGCTAGCAACCTGTCACTGCAATATCACGTTTAACCATCTGGTTACCCTGCTGAAATTGCTAAACGTGGCACTGGATTTTGGAATTCATGTGCTCTGCCTACCCCTCTTAGGAATACAGGCGTGAGAATAAGTATGTATGTATGTATGTAGAATAAACACTATTCCACGCAGACGAAGTAGAAACAAAAGTCGACCTAATCCAAACCCAGTTACGTCAGTTAGTTAAGAACTTGCTTGATTAAAAGTAATGTCACACCAGCTCGGGACTGTAATAGAAGGATTTCCAGCGAACATTAACTCAGAGCTGGATTTTTATCACATTTTTTCAAAGTCTAGGAAATTAAGTGTCACTTTCATATAAAATCTGACTCGGGTAGCCTCTTAACAAGCTTTACGAGACGTTAGATAAAATATCTCGTTATATTTGTTAGTCAGTTAGTTTCTACATACATTACGCCTGTATTCAAAATACACTTACATACATACAATCATAGTAGCCATTTCTTGATTTTTTTTAGGTTTCAAGTTAAGAGATACAGTTAACCGGTTGCTAGCCTGTTGCCTAGAATATACCTTAACCTATATTCTGAGTCGACTCGTAGGACATCCATGGAAGAAATGGAGAGGTGCTATTCTAAACCCGACACAACACCTTTCGTAGTTACTTTCAGCATATTTGTAGGTTTTTAATTCAAATAAAAGCAAGAAACATAGTACTTTTCGACGATACGTGTACCTGAAATTCACACAGGATTCGTCTGGCGAGAGTAGAATTTAAAACTTGAAATCTCTTACACATACTCCAGCCCCGTGGGGTTTGAAGTTCTTCGCTGCCTCCGCGTTTTGTTTAGATTTTTCTAGAATTTTACATAAATGTTGACCTTAGGGAGCCCTCCGAACGTGTCGAGTCGACTTTGGCTGTAATTCGGATGAAATTTTACGTACATACTCACTCACTCCTGTACTACCAAACGGGGAAAGTAGAGAACACAAAACGCTGTATAGACAGCTGCGCCGACGACAGACTATCCGCGATGGACTTTATAGTCTGTGACACTTTTGCCTACCATAAAAAAGCGAAAAATAGAATATCTCGGCCACGTGCTACGACATGACAGATATGCGCTACTCCAACTTATTATGATGGGCAAGATAGAGGGGAAGAGGCGCGCTGGACGAAAGAGGAAATCGTGGCTACGAAACATTCGGGAGTGGATCGGCATTACTGCCGTCGAACAACTATTCCGACTCGCGGTTGACAAGACCGAGTACAAGAAGCTGACGGCCAACCTTCAGGACTGAAGAGGCACTTGAAGAAGAAGAAGAAGAAGACAATAGATCCTATGTAATATGCAGTAACGCACACGACGCGCAAAAACTCCGGCGCACAATGCAAACAATCCACGCAAACTTTTTGTGCGCGGCAGACTTGATCGCACAAAAAGTCTATCGTCTGCGCTGCGCCTTAACCATGACTATTTCACGATTCGTAGCTACTTCTATTTATGATATTAAGTTTAGTTAAGTTAAATAGTACATTATTTGTGACAGGTTCCTAGTCTGTCGCCTAAAGTATACCTCAACTTACATACATACATACATAACCGTCACGCCTTATTCCCTGCGGGGTAGGCAGAGACAACAGAGCGCCATTCGCATCTATTCTGACACACTTCTCTCGCTTCACTCACATTCATCACTCTTGTGATACACGCTCGACGGTTTCGGGTACTCCTTATTTGGGCTTTGTTTAGTACATCGCCGATCTGGTCGATATACGTTTTTCGAGGGCGCCCTCGACCGCCTTGCCCTAACACACTTCCCTTGTAGATTTGCTTACATATCCTTGATTCATCCATTCTCTCCACGTGCCCAAACCAACGCAGCATACCTTTCTCTACCTTTGTAATAATACTCTCTTTCAGAGAGTCTGAAAGAGAGTATACCTCAACCTATTTCCTTAGTCGGTTCTTAGGACATCCACGGAATGGAGAGGTGTTATTCTAAACCCGACACCAAACGGCAATACGTCCCGCTGTAGCACGTTCATTACTGTCAGAGTTAGCGAAGAAAAACTTGGCGAACTAAATTTAATTCTACGAATACTAAGACGTCTAGAAAACCATTCCCAGAATGCCTAGACCGTGATAAAGATTTTTGTCACGTTCCAGACGTAATACCGAGACGGGACGAGTGGGAATGTTGTCACTAAATAAATTCTTGTACCAGACATATTATCTTCATACATATAGTACGATCTGTATTCTTACAGATGAATTAACCCGTGTGGTGTCGGCTTTTGAATAACTCTGTCCATTTATTCAGAGTATTTAGGAAGACTTTTTATAGTATTACCCGTGTGGTGCCGGGTTAGAATAGCACCTCCACCTTTCTTCCTGTGGGTGTCGTAAGAGTCGACTCTGGGAAAGGGTTAGTGTATTGTGGGCGATGGGCTAGCAACCTGTCACTGCAATATCATGTTTAACCATCTGGATATCCTGAAATTGCTAGACGTGGAACTGAATCAAAAAAATCATGTGCTCTGCCTACCCCTCTTGGGTCAGTGTCGAGCACAGGGACGTTTACTTTAGCTAACGATTTTAAATAAAACAAGTCTCTCAAACCATTAGCGAACCACGGCCCTAACTTGTTTCCGCATGCCGAACAAAATCTCCCAGCTAATTATGCTTAAAAGCAACTTGGAGACTATAAAAGTAACTTGAGAGGTACGGGGCAGCGGGAAAAAGCAAAATGGCGTCCAAATAGCCTGTTAGAAGAAGTCATAGGAGAAAATAGGCTATTAGAAGATAAGAGGAGATTTAGTCGGAAAATCTGCTTCCTTGTTTAAACGAGTATTCTGGAGATTTGATCGAAATTGAATGGCTTTAATGATGTGGTATGTTTGACTTTTAAATATATTTTAACCTATTTCCTTAGCCGCCTCGTACAACATTCCCAGAAGAAATGGAGAGGTTAAACTCTAAATCCGACATCACATGGCCGTTGTTGTTTTTAGTATTTCAATTAATACTAAAAACAAAATGAAATAGAAATTTCAGAAGGGTTCCCATACAACACACCCGGTTTTTTTTACCCAATTTTGCTTGATGTCAATAATAGGTGGTCACGAAGCGTAAAATAGTCATGGTTTCGTCTAAATTGAGATTCGGGTGCTCTGCCTACCCCATTTCGGAATACATGTTGTTTGTACGTATTTGAGAGGTCTGTCCGAGAACAAATCGTGACGTATCCGTGAAATCAGAGTTTGTTGTAGTGTCCACATACCTTCCAAATAGTATAAAAAAGTATCTAAAAACTACTATTTGAGCATTGACACAAGAGACTGTTAGGTCAAGCCATCAAAAGCCTTTCCGCTTGCCAATTTCCGTTCAGTCCCTTGACACTTGAATACTGTCATTCACATGAAGCACAATGCAGGTCAGTCGCGGCTAGCTTCCGGGCGATCATTGGCCGGCGGAAACGACCGAGTCCGCCCGAACCCGATCGGAAATTTGAAATCGGTACCGTTTTGAAGGTCAGGCATTGTCGGACAGGCTTATTTTAAGGTGCATTTCACGGTTGAGCTGACATTTAAGTATTTATAGAGAGGTCGATGGAATACGTAAAGCGAGGGTATTCTTGATGGTTTTCAAGCTGCTTTTATTTCAACCACTTTATTAAATGGTGATGCATATATCGCAGGCGTATTGTATAAACCGCCGTTTTACATAACGGCTAGGCGTTTTGCAAAACAGCGCCGTTTTGTAATGCGGCGACTCAACGTTCAGCCGGATTGTTATTGCGATACGTTCTTCAATAAGGCGGCCCACGTTTAGCCGCATTGTACTACTACTAAAATTGTAGGGTAACAATACTTAAGAAAATAAAGAATGCTAAATAAAATAAACTAACGTAACCTAATCTAACATAACCTAACCTAACCTAACCTATTAAAACCTCTAAATCCTTTACTGTTTATGTTAGGCAGCGCCACGAGTGTTAAAAGTCTGAACTAAAAACGACAAAGTGGCGGCTAATCTCTCGCCGTATTACATTCTGCCTAGCCGTAATGAATAACGTTTAGCGCCGAATTCATTCCGGCTGTTTTTTCTTCAGCCGTATTCAATCCGGCTAAACGTTGAGCCGCCGCATTACAAAACGGCGCTGTTTTGCAAAACGGCTAGGCGTAGTGTAAAACGGCGGATTTTACAATCCGCCTTCGACACATACATAGTATTAAAATTGCGAACAGTACTATTAATGAAAGACTGAAAATACGTACAAGCGCCTTTTATATGCTTGAAAGTACAAATTGTAAGTGATAGTGATTGATATCAAGATTTATGAAAATGTAGGCTTTGATTGTTTAAGTTAATTTGCATTCTGTATTCCCAAATGGGGTAGGCAGAGCACACGAAACCCTAAATAGAAAAAACCATGAGTATTTTACAATTCGTGGCCAATTCTAGCATTTTAAGTCTTGAAGATGGTGGGTACAATAGTGACAAGTTGCTAGCCTTTCGCCTAACCTAATTCCTTAGTCGCCTCTTACGACATCCGCGGAAGCAATGGAGAGGTGTTATTCTAATTCGACACCACACGGGATAAAATGGTATAATGCACTTTGTACCTACATTTTAGCTGTGTCGAACGACTCAATGTCCCTACAGCCACGAACAGAATTGTTGAGCCACTTGCCACTGTTCGCAATTTAGACGTGTAATCAATGACCGATGTGACCGAGTAGATGTCAGCTATTGGATTAGTATTACACGACCAAGTTACAAACATAGGTAAGTGGCTCAACAATCCCTGTTCGCGATGGTACTTATTACCGCTTTAGTAATAATGAAACAAACGCCAGATAAATGTTACCCTCCCGGACAGGAAACTCCGCCCGATTTCATAAAGCCAATTTGAAAAATCCCTCCAAAAAGCAAACAAAAGCGTTTATTGTAGTTTTGTGGAAATTGGGATCCCGCGTTCACTGTCGCAACCAGTCGCGAGTGAATCGAACGGGATTAAAAGTTGACTGGGTATAGGGTGTTGGGGAACGTGTGTCATTGTACGAGTATGTCTTTATTGTAAAACTAAAGTGTGGTGTCGGGATAGAATAACACCTTTCTATTTCTTCCGTAGATGTTATAAAAGGCGACTAAGGAAGTAAGTTTAGTTAATCCGTGTGGTGTCGGGTTTAAGGTATCACCTCTCCATTTCTTCCGTGGGTATCGTAAAAGGCGACTATTGGTAAATGGGATTAGGTTGAAAAGTTGTCTCTTGTATTTATAGTTAAAGATACAAGAGACAACTTTTGTTTGTCGAGTGTCTGACTCACTCGTGACTAAACTTATACTATCCAACCAACTGATTCCTGACCCACCGCAGAACGTTGTCACAATTTTATTAACGTCATAAACATTTCCTTTGTCAAGCAACGCAATGTCACTATGACGTTCACTGTGAATAGGTTCTATGGTGGGTCAGGAATCAATTGGTTCGATGGTACATTGCACTTATCCCCATTGGCTAGTGTGTAAGCCTTTGTAAAAACCCCTCGATTTCCCGCTAAAAATCAAAACATCGTGCCCGACACCCAGCGAATACGTAATACGAGAATCAAATCAGCAATATGCAAATCCTGAATTTTCACTGTTCGAATTAAAAATAGAACGCGAAATAAATTGGACGCGTGCGGCCAGTACGAGCCAAGTTTAGAAGTTGGACTTGTTTAGGTTTTCGAACGCGACCGTCATTTTTTTCGGAGATTAAAAATAGAATTGCTTTTTCCTTTTTTAAACGCGTGTAATTGTTTTTAGTACAAAGTTCTTGATATACGAGTAAATGTATAGACGTTGGAAGTTGCGGGGTTATCGAAAGAAGTGTTATATGCCTCTTCTCAATATGAGAGGGCTTGGGTTAGATTGTATTTACGAAAACCTAATGCAGTTCGGGTACATCACGCACCGAACGCTGTTTACCTGTCGTCGAAATATCCTATCTCCTTATGCCATCTACGGAAGAAATGGAGAGGTCTACATAATTACCTCGCTAATTGATCACTCATTTAGACGTCGACTGAAGCATTAGGACTCAGTTAAATCCACCAATGTTACAAATAACATCAGTTACAAGTTATCAACTGTAACAATTAGAACTAAATATACGAGTATAACTCAGATTGTTCCAAAGTTTCCAAACATCTTCAGAGTCCAGAGTACTAGTAATAACCGTCCAGAAAGTTACCATCTTGAAGTTTAGGCTGTCGGTCTTGTTTACTTACAGACAGACGGACTGACTGATAAGTGACTTGCACGTTGATAAAATTTTCGGACTTGGCCATAGTAGTCAACACTGCCTGATCATTTTGACTTTTATATTATGCCCTATGTGGTGACTCTTTATTGCACTTAATGCACTTACAAATCTGTAACGTAACTATAATTTTAATATATATTTTAATCAAAATGTCTGTTTTCCCCAATGGGGTAAGCAGAGCGGATAAAACGGTGACTTTTTATGTGTTTTTTTTTATAATTTCCCCAGAATCTATATTCCCAAAATGCTGTTTTACTGAAGCAGTCTCGAAAAAGCTCCAATGACACGGAGCTCCTATTCCTACGACTTCGAGTCGTTGCAAACTTGACGTTACCTAAACTTACCTTCGTTTCAGTGTTGATTCGAGTTGAGGAAAAGTACTGCTATAAAAACAAACGAATGTAAAATCTAGCCAACTTTACACGTATCTTTTTTGCAAAACTTTAGGTTTAAAGTCAGGCAAAAGAGGTAGTTACAGTAGGGGCAAGCTGTTATCCTGTCACCTAAAGCATACCTTAACCTATAATCCTCCAAGCAAAGTTCAATGCGATCCCTTCTGTTTATGACCAAAGCAGAGGTTGTATAAAGCTATTGTTTGTCCTATCCCAAGGTCATTGGTCCTTCGACGCAAGATGGTAACATTAATCACCCAATCTACCTACTAAATTCCGACTAATTAACTTGAAGCACAAATCCTTCCCGATACGACCGTCGTATACCGATTATAACGTTTATTGGTCCTTGGAGGAGTTAACGTTATGCAGATTGTTACTATTTCAGGCCAATAGTGATGTGCCAAACTAAAATCACCGATGTAGCCCACTGGATTAGGAAATTGAAGTAGGAATGGGCAGGCCACATTGCACGAAGAGCAGACGGCCGATGGGGTCGAAAAGTGCTAGAGTGGAGACCACGGGCCAGCAAGCGCAGCGTAGGACGTCCACCTACAAGATGGACAGACGACTTGATAAAAGGTCGCCGGAAAATACTGGATGCAGGTCCCTTCCAACAAAAATAGTGGCCTATGTTCAGCAGTGGCCGT
Source organism: Adoxophyes honmai (assembly GCA_005406045.1). NCBI lineage: Eukaryota > Metazoa > Arthropoda > Insecta > Lepidoptera > Tortricidae > Adoxophyes > Adoxophyes honmai. The sequence goes on along the minus strand of BHDV01039530.1, from coordinate 146,407 downwards.
CTTATCGTTGAAATGATGATGAGTGATGTACCCGGCAACAAAGTTGGCACATAAGTATTTGGAATCAGTTTGCGTTTAAGCACAAAACACATAGTTAAAGAAGTCGATTTTTATACAAAGTGGCACCGGTCACAGACACGATGTCTTGGAACAGTTGTGACCAGTCCGAAAGCGGTTGCCGTCCGCTTAAGATGCGTCTGAAAACGATTCTGCAACATTTTCGAGAGTAACTACTGGAACTGTAAAATTGTAACAAGTATCTTTATTCAAATGCATTGGGGGCAGCGCAGACGACAGACTTTTGTGCGATCGAGTCTGCGGAGCAATAAAAACTCTGAATGGAAACTCTCTGCGCGCCATTCATAGATTTTATTGCTCCGCAGACTCGATCGCACAAAAGTCTGTCGTCTGCGCTGCGCCTTGAAGTGTTTTTTTTAGAAGTAGGTTACAAAAAAGCGCACAGACAGGGCTATTCCACAATATAACGAATACTATTCTTAATAGTCATGTTGCAAAACTTTATCTAAAAACCAAATGTTTGTAATGTCTCCTCACTAGTTCGAACCGGATCGGGCCAGCCGAAACTGCCCGGAACCGGATTCCACCGGATAGATACGGATCCTATGCCCATGAACGTTGAAATTACTGCCGGTAGTTAGTTAGGATTATCAAGATGGGAGTTATGATTGATGATCCCTTTATCAAATATGCTTCTAAAACTAAGAATGGTTATATAAATAACAGGGTTTTTGATGTTGCTTCAGAAATTGTGGTCATTTGGAAACACTTTTAAAGCTATTAAAACTAAGGTAACATCTTGCCCTCTTAATAAATCTCTTCAAACATACAAACGAGCAATTTTTTTTTTGTGTCTTAGATTTTACAGTTCTCGAACAGTTAGCTGCAGAGAAAAGTAAGTATTTCATTGCTAGGGGGTTACTTTTCTCTGCAGCTGTCCGTACCAATCACACAACAACAAGAATTATTATTTCTTTAAGACTAACTTTTTAATTGCTACACCCGAGTAGGGCATCATTTGTAAAAATGTTGCAACGAATAAAACACTGAATACTGAATACATTATCCTACTGAAATCCCCAAAAGAATAAAGTCTGCTTTTAACCGCCTTTTTCTGCAACAATGTCAAGGTAACGAGTTCATCCCTATTTCGCGACGTACTTAAGGACCGTATCGTTAATTATGGAAACAGGTTTGTAGTACTCAAAAAAAGTTATATAATAATATAAATGTAATATATAAATGTCAATCTGTCAAGTATTGAGTCTAATATTGGATTCAGTACAAAAAAATTTGAGAACTGTTGAAAATTTCCAAGATGAAGGGTCTATCCGCGAAACAACGATTTTCTATTGTGACCAAATATAGCGAAGGATCGGGTATGACGATGAGAAAAATTGCAGAAATGGAAGGTGTTAGTCTAAAAACAGTTTATAGCACTATCAAACGGTTAGGCATGAACCATACTTTCAAAGATTTACCTGGTCGAGGTAGAAAACGTGGTCCTTTGCATCATAATTTGGACTAGAAGACATGCGGGCAGTTTGCGAGAAATTAAGGTATTTCCACTCGGGATTGTGCGAAAAAATGCCAAACTTCTTTAGCAATGGTTCAACGTGCCAATGAAAGCAACATGCTGGTAACCTATAAGAAACAAAAACCGCCAAAACGCACTAAAACCTAGGAATCTACCGCTAAAACTCGGGCTAGAAAACTGAACGATAAAATTTTAACTAAAAACAAACAATGTATTATTATGGGCGACGAAACTTATGTCAAACTTGACTATAAACCCTGCCTGGGCCGCAATTTTATACCGTAACGAAAGATGCAAAGGTCTCTAAAGAGGAAAAATCAATTTTTTGCAAAAAATTTGGCCAAGAGGTAATGGTTTGGCAAGCTGTTTGTCAATGTGGGATGAAATCGACTCCGTTCTTCGTTAAGGGTAACTTGAATGCTGATATTTACAGGAAATAATGTCTTCAGAAGCGGATATTGCCACTTATTCGCAAGCACAGAGGTCGCACATTATTTTACACCGATTTAGCTGCCTGCCACTATGCTCGCCATGTGTGCTAGACTGACATAGAGAGAATAACGTCGACTTTGAACCAAAAACGTTCAATACCCCTAATTGTCCTCAGATAAGTCCCATTGAGAGATTTTGACCTCTGATGAAGGCAAGATTAAGAAAACATATTAAGCCAACAGATAAAGTCGAGGAATTAAAAAAAGACAGGATTCGTACTTATAAAACCTTCAACACTTTAGCTGTCCAACGGTTAATTAAAAACATTAAAAGCAAGATCGGGAAACTGGCCAAGGGGACCAGTAAATAAAAATAAGTTACTCTAATTATTGTGTTTGCAAACTCATATGTATATGAGTTTAGTTGTTTTCCTATAATATAAAATGTTCCCACAAATTACGAGTATTTTACTTGTTTCCATAATTAACGATACGGTCCTTAGGCTACGCTACGTATCTGATTGCTTCTAATACTCTTCCTACTTGCCTTCAATCATAAGGGAGAGACTGTTCCGCCATAATGACCACGACCCTCAGCACTGAGGAAACCGATGCAGGGAGGAGACTTGCCTTCAAAAGAGCGTTTGAAACACCCTTTACCTTAGAACCAAACTTAACACCCCTTCAGCCTTCCCATAAACAACAATTCCTCTCCAATCCCCCCCAGTCTTACCCCGTGCATCCGAAAGATACCTTGTGTCCCATTTCCGTACCGCATAAGGCTGGGCCACAGACTTATATCGAAATAGATGACTTAAGTGTATGTACTTCGCGCGCCAAAAGGGAGAGCAATGCTCTTCCTTTGACGCGATTCCATTTAGTTTTATACCACTTAGATTAGGTTTAACTGCCTAGAGACAGGACTTGAATAAGGCAGCGTCACCAATCGGTTTCCCTCGGACAATTCCCATCACTAAAGCGCTCATGCGACGTTGCAGTAGGCAGAGAAAAAGTGGCACGCTTGGTTTTCATACAAATGCAGGAACTGGTGGTATCTATTTCGATATAAGTCTGTGTCTGGGCCATCCATGGTCCACATTTGTCGCGTTGCATATTCATCACACACGGCCTAAGCCCGAAGCTGTGCGATCCTTCGGAATCCCGTTTGTATTTGTTAATGATACCCAGTTTATGCGGGATTTTGAGCTTGTTTAAGGGTGGAATATAGCGTTTATTTATTTATTTGGAATCGTCACTTGAACAGGAATTTGCAGTTTAGTGAGTTAGTTTGCTCTGTGTACTGCATTTGTGTTTGTTACCTATATAAATACATTACGCATTTATTTGGACTATTTTGGACAAAATCCTGATGACTCCACTGAAGATTTCACTTTCCACTAGCATTTTTTTAGGTTTTTAGTTAAGAGGTACAATAGTGGCAAGTGGCTTGCCTGTCATCTAAAATAGGTAGGTATACCTACGGTAAAATTTTTAGTCGTCGTTTTGGACATCACTAATGGAGGGCTATTATCTAAGCCAGAAAAACTGACTGTGAAGTTTAAGGTCTCGGGTTCGATACCCTGTCAGGGCAGATTTTTATATGATGAGTGCGAATGTTTCCTCTTTAGTCTTGGATGTTTATCTATACTTTAAGTAAGTTTATCCATGCTCCAGCACCTGTAGTTAAGGCAAGAAGTTCCCTAATTTGGGATAAGGTGATTGGCGTAAATTGTCCAATGATAAAGAACACGACACCACTCACCTATATTAGATATACAAAATATATGTGCCAAACATGTTTCTAGTACATAAAAGTTTAGTGTTTCTTGTGAAGCATATTTTTTGCCAATGGCGTTGTTTTCGAAGCGCACGTAGGCTTAAAAAAGACGTGCTCTCTGGAAGTTTTTATAATTTTGTGTTCTAGAAACGTTCGACATCTTTCGAATCCTAAATGAAACGGATTGAGAAATTATACGAAGAAGTTAGCTAAATATTAACTCGAACGTTAGGAAAGCCGATGAAGTACTTTTCAAAGTCGATTGTTTGAAAATTAAGCCGCGGGGCAAACTCATTGCGTAACAAAATTTTTCCTCACCTCCATCTAGTGTACTCGATAAAATAAATGGAGGTCTTCATGCAAGAGGTATCCTAATTCCAGCATTACGTTTGTAAGTATTACTTATGATTCATGTACGGATGCGGTACGGTGTCGGGATAGAATATCACCCCTCAAAAGGTGGGCATCAACTCGTTAATCCGTTAATCGTTAATTAACGAAGTCAAAATTTTGCGTAACGGATTAACTTTTAAGTTAACTTAAAAAAGGTTAACGGACTCATTAACCTCCGTTAACATCTAGAAGTCTGTTAAACGCTAATCCAATGCCTAGTATTCACCGCATGGCACTGCGGCGCGGTGAGATAAACAGGTTCAGACAAGTACGAAACGACAAGTGCCGATATATAGGTTTAGGTATAGGTAGGTTTAGGTATGATTTAGGCTATCAACCTGTTACTCCTGTGCTGTCAACCTGTCATCCTACCTCTTCCATCTTTCCAAACCTAAAGCTATGCTAGAAGTGGCTGCAAAGCGTGACATAGTTATAATTATGGTTTTGTCTATGTCACGTTGCATTCATTTGCAGTTGCATCCGGTAATTCTTTATACATACATATACATACATATTCTCACGCCATTATTCCCAAGAGGGGTAGGCAGAGCACGTGAATTCAAAAATCCAGTGCCACGTTTAGCAATTTGAGGGTAACTAGATAGTCAAACGTGATAATAGGGATGATGACTGGGTAAAAAAAATGTATTTCTAATTAGTCCGTAAGTAAGATTACGGAAAATGTGAGACACATGTTTTTTTCTTTTTTCAAATAACTAAACATCGATAAAGTTATAGATCATCAAACTTCCGGAGTGGGGGCTTGTGACGTCACGCCTAGGTAAAATTTGTACCTAGGCGTGACGTCACGCGAAACTTTCAAGCGCTGTGTTGTCGCCATTTTTCGTTTGTCAAATAAAAGAAAAAATATGACTGTGTACAATATTGTTTGGTAATCTATCTGACGGACTAAATAGTTTTTTTTAGTCATCTAGCCTATTGATAATGCAGTGACAGGTTGCTAGCCCATCGCCCACAATACACTTCACTAACCCTTTCCCAGAGTCGCCTCTTACGACACCCACAGGACGAAAGGGGGAGGTGCTATTCTAACCCGGCACCACACAGGGCACATTCTTTATGCCCATGATTTAATTGGATTCTGCTTAACATAATCTTTGGGCGTGCCGGTAAACTATCAAATGCCACTCGAAGCGTCAAAAACTTTGATTCTCACGGCTGTCACACTATTGCATGGCACCATCCAAATCATGCAAAGTGTTATATCAAAGGGACAGCGGGGACAGCAAGGACAATGCCCTTCAGCTGCTATTGACCCAATCCCTGCTTTAAGGCCTTTTGTTCCCAGATTCGGCGAAATTACACTTGTGATTCTATTCAGGCAATTTGTAAGAAGTTTCGAACTTAATTAAGGCGTTGCGATTAAAGTCAGTTCATTTTGGAAGATACTGGTTGCTCTGTTCTGGGTTCGTATCGAAAATTGAGTTGTTTCCCCATGTATTCAAACCATAGAGATTCAAACACTTTTTTGAATACATGGGGAAATGTTTCGACAATTGTGCCCTTGTTTCACCGAAGGTGCGATATGTAAAGCTTGTCATCAGCGCATTTGAAATCTATTGGAATATGTCACTGTCTCTTTACACTTGTCTTGTAGTATGTCACGACTTGTTAAAACAGCATTGTATTTATAAAGCCCATTTATTTTATCATCAATTGTATATTTGTTACATGTTTTTCCGTTTACTAAATGCGACCCTCCAATACTATTTTTATCTGTAGAGGTTGTAAGAAGATGTTGAAGATATACGTAGGTTTAGACAGCGGAAGAGAAGTGGCGCGGTGTTTTTGGTTAAAATAAATATTCGAAACCAAAGGAAAAAAGGCCGGTAAATCTACGGGGATGAAGTCGCGGACGGCCGCTAGTACTCTACCTTTGTGCGCGTCCGTGAGGTCAAAGAACTTTAAAAGAAAAGAACAGAGGAACTCGTCCTTCAGTCTGGCTCTTACATATTGTATGAATGTACAGTTCCTGTGCTGATACTTTACTGTAGAGGTTTCCAAAGTTTCCAGAGTTTCAACCTTCCTGAAAAGAAAAAAAATGCTCTTACGCATTTTCTGCCATATTAAAGAAAGCCATAAAAGGTCGTTAGTAAAGGTCCTTATCTATGAAATAGGTGATTTTTCTTTCGTGCTTCTAACTATCGCAACCTTTATACATAACTCAATATTACAATCGATTTTGTCTTCATCGTGCTTATTTTGACTGTCATAAATCCAGTGAATGTTTTAATGGAAAGGTGTTACCTTTACATAGGTAAAGGTAATTACCTCTAGACATGATATCACACATTTGATAGAAATTCTATTCTAAGCAATAATATTTTTACAAGCAATAATAATTTCAGAGATTTTTTATGTTTACTTGCCCAAGTCAGTAAGGTATGAGTTTGTCATCGAATAAAATAAATAATCTGAAATAAGCTCGACTGAATATTTGCCATGGATTTCGCAAATACCGTGAAACGAAATAAGCAAAACATTAATTCGAAACAGTTTGTCCGCAACTCGTCAGTTGCCACTGATGTAATAAAAGTTAGGGCTCTTATGGGAACGAGTATGGGATATAACCACGCACATAAGGCCACATAAATCAAGCGAGGCACACAGGAAACCGAACCCTGTAACTTTACAGGAAGGCATATTTCTCCACGTGTGAGAGCGGTACTTGGGACGTTTAGATTTGTAATGCAAGATTAGGTTGACAGGTTTTCGACGAAGGAGAAATTTTATGGAAAACTTTTGATGAGATAAAATTGGACTCAGATAATGGGATAAGTTGTCTTAGACGAGATTAATTTTTACCGGCGGCGCGGTCGGTAGAGGCAGTTATGTGTTTAATATGAGTAGGTATTAAAAAAGATTGGACATATTTTGTGCCAAATTCCTCGAAATTTAAGAAAATTATAAAATGTTAGTTATCTCGTTGCTGACTTCTCATAGCTGACTTAAAACCTAAATTAAGTAAGTCTATTTTAGTTAATCCGTTTAGAATAACACATTCTCTATTTCTCCCGTGGATGTCATAAGGGGTGACTAAGAAAAAATTGGTTTAGGTGTGCATTAGGCGACCAGCCTTCCTCAATAAATGGTCTATCCAACACAAAAATAATTTATCCATTCAAACCAGTAGTTCTTGAGATTACTGCGTTCAATCAATCAAATAAACAAACAAACAAACTCTTCCGCTTTATAATATTAGTATAAGATATACGGCTTATTAGTAGTCAATCCATTTTCCCCAGCAACAGAGTCGCTGAGAGCTTAAATAGAACCAAAACTCTCCTCTTAAACTTTAGCATTCCTAATCTGTCTTAAAACCTGAAGCAATAAAATAAAACCGTCGTAATTAGGAATTAGTAGCAAACAATCTAATTACCTAGAACGGCGCCCTCAGCTTTATTAGTTAATCTAGGCCACTTTTTACAAGCGAGAGCTGTTTAAAATGAGCTCTGAACTAATTCCCACGCGAAAGCCGTTAATTTATAAAAATAACTGAGATATTTGCATGTGGCGACTAGGGTAGGTTTTAAGGTATAATTTAATCGAGGGGCTAGCAACCTGTCACTGTTAGGCTCAATTCACACCAGAAGAGCAGCGCAGCGCGGCGTAGGTAGCGCAGCGACCCGCTCCGTGGAGATTGCGCGAGGATTCCTGCAACTGCTCGAGAAGCCGCTGGAATGCGTAGGAAGTCGCTGGAATTTACATAATTATTGACATATTGACATACATATGTATTGACAGCGGCCGTCGCGACTACTCGAGCATCCTCGGGCATTCCCGCGACAGATCGCGCAGTCGCACGGCTTTGTTTATGGAATGCGCTGGAATTCCCGCGGATCCGCGGGCATCCACGCGCATCGTTAGAGTTTCTGATACGATAATAAGTCTTATTGTAATGAAAATAAACTTGAAATTCTCATGACACTGAAACTGCGCTCCGCTACGCCGCGCTGCGCTGCTCGTCTGGTGTGAATTGAGCCTTATGCCTCTTTCTACGATGTTTCAAACTGAAATTACCCCTAAAGTTGCTCCGAAACGTGAGAGTCGTGGTTTTCACTAGGTTGGTTTCGTGCTCTGCCTATTCCATTTGGGAATACAGGCGTGTGTTATCTGTATTATCAACTAGCTGTTCCCGCGACTCCGTCCGCGTGGAATAGTGCCTAATTTCCCCCCGATTTTTCCACATTTTCCAATATTTCTTCGCTCATATTAGTCGCAACGTGATGTTATATAGCTTAAAGCCTTCCTCAATAAATGGTCTATCCAACACAAAAATATTTTTTCAATTCGAACCAGTAGTTCCTGAGATTAGCGCGTTCAAACAAACAAACAAACTCTTCAGCTTTATAATATTAGTATAGATAGCGATTTATCATGCCTGTGTAGTATTGAGATAGAACAACACCTCTGCATTTCTTCCGTGGTTGTAAAAGGCGACTAAGGAGGATTTAAGTATGCTTTAAGCGACAGGCTAGCAACCTGTCGCTATTCTACTTCTTCCATTTTGTTGTTGAACCACAAATTATGCTAGAAGTGGCTGCGAAGCGTGAAACAGTCATGGTTTTCACTATGTAACGTTTTGTGTGCTTTGCTACCCTATTTGGGAATACAGACGTGATTGTATGTATGTATTTTTTAAAACGTAGCACTCGGAATGATTCCAATAAATAATATTTATTTAAACCCGATATTCGACCGCCATTTTGTTGCACAGTACCGCCATCTGCCGCCATCAAACTATATTAGCCCACAAACACATAAATAACCGTAAAATTGACTTCTCCAAGTTTACTGTTTGCGTTTACGACCGACAAAATATTGTTTTGGTATGCTTATGCGTATTCAGAACACCGATCTGAACTTTTGAAGTTTGAATTTGGAACTAAGACTGCTAAAGAACGTTCGAAAAAAAAAAAAAATCCTCGTGCCTAATAATGGTGTTTTCCATCGGCGTGGCGGGAATTATTAGTGGCCAGAAAAATGGTACAAGACAGACATGATTATTATTAATTTTATATTCTCAGATTAAAAAAAAATGCAATTGGGGAACACATGCGTTCCGAAATTTAGTTCTGTTACTTTTGAAAAAAATAATATAATGTTTGACAGTACTTAACAAAAATACATTTATTTAGGTACGTATGAAAACAGGTGAAATCCGTGCAAAAACTACAATTTTACCTTATTTAAGAATATCCTATTGCATGACAAAACTTGTATCCGTACCTCAAGCATCTTACATACCTACGTAACATACGAAACGTTAGAAACAAATAAAAATCAGTTCCAGCATAATTTCAGATCTAAAAACAGATGAGAGAGATATAATAACAAGTTTGCTAGACTGTCGCCTAAACTAAAGCATACCTAAAACTATTTCCTTTGTCGCCTATTATGTTAACCATAAAATGGATTTTAATCAGACAATAATTGTTTAAACTACGTATATACCAAAAGAACTGAGAAGCCTTCAATTTGGTCTCGAATTTCAAAACTTCATTTCCGTCTCTGTAAATTGAACTGAACCACTAGTTAACTTAATAGCTTCTATTTCTTTCACCGTATATTTACTTTTCGAAGGCCACTGCTTGCAAACCGATACTTAACGCCATTCGTATTAAATTGGTAGAAATAGGCCGACTTAAATAACTGTGAAGAATTGCGACCCGCTGTCGTGAATGTTCTACGTCAGCCTATAGGAGAACATGAGCGGTCGCGGCGCGGCGAGCGATTTTAAATAGTATTGCTAGTACATTGCGGACTCGACAGCGAAAGAGTGATGTTATTCTCTAATGTTACAGAATAAACTCGTCAATTGACGTCGAGGTGTTAAAACTAGCTGCACCCGAATTGTCTTCATATGAAGCATGATGTCAGTATTGTCTGCGTTATGAGGATAGGAGTCGCACCACTTCTCCATACAAACGTAGTCCCCTGTTTTCTCCGTGAATAATGACATTCGAGCAAAATTTTTTTTACATTACATTTTGTATCTGTTGTGGCTATGCCCCTACGATTTGCTTTTATCGATATTCTAAATAAAAAAAATAAAAAAATTAGAAACTCGATAAAAGCAAATCGTAGGGGCATAGCCACAACAGATACGAATTTAACAAAAAAATTTTTTTGCTCTAATGTCATTATTCACGGAGAAAACAGGGGACTACGTTTGTATGGAGAAGTGGTGCGACTCCTATACGCATAAAGAGTCTAGTGTAAAAAAGGTCGGTCAAGAAACGCGTCGTTTTTGTTTGCGTGTTTGCGTGTGTAAGCTTGCTAGACATTTCGACTCGTTTAACAACTCATTTTTCGCACTTAAAATAGCACCTCCCCCTTTCTTCCCGTGGGTGTCGTAAGAGTCGACTCTGGAAAAGGGTTAGTGTATTGTGGACGATGGGCTAGCAACCTGTCACTGCAATATCACATTTAACCATCATGTACCCTGAAATTGCAAAACGTGGCACTTTTGAATTCATGTGCTCTGCCTTCCCCTCTTGGGAATATAGGCGTGAGAATATGTATGTATGTATGTATGTACAACAGTACTATTGTTAACTTTAAAACGTGCAATGGACAGCAAATTCGGCTAAGCTTGCTTTGCACATTCGACGTAGGATCGTATTGGTAGACTCAAACCCAATTTCGGTCAGGGCACGCCATAGCTGTATGCAAATTCTTCTCGCGCCGAACCTACCCTACTTTAATTGTGAGCGAGTTTCAGAAACGATTTTGCATTTACGGTTTTTTTGTGGAAATGCGTTTGACGCCGAGTTTCGGGGTCGGATTTTGTCTGTTTCTAGAATAAGTTAGTTGGTTTAAGAGGTTTTGAAATGAGAGTTGTTTTCGAAGGGTTTGTTACAGGAGATTATGGGTGGTTAGTAGGGACTTCTTAATGAGAGATTTAACCTTTTTTGGTTTTTGTTGTAAAGGGCATTTGCGCACTATCATGCCCGTGCGGTTTTGGGATAGAGTAACATGTCTGTATTTCTTCTGTGGCTGTCTTATAAGACGATGCGGATTAAGGAAACAGGTTTAGGTGTGCTTTAGGCTAGCAAACTACATGAATATTCTGCCTCTCCCACTTTTTTTGGTCTAAAATTATGCAATAAAGTAAAAATTCTAATTGCTCTGGCAAAATGTTTCATGAATTCATCATAAATTGAATTATTGACAGAAAAATCAAGTTAACTCATTTTTTTCAATGATTGAAGCGCAGTGTGTATTTTGTCCACTACATAATGGCTGAAAAGAAAAAGAAAAAAAAGAGTGCAGTTCTACTACCAAAATTAAATATGTAATGCTCATAATGACGCCAAGGTTCGGAAACTGGGCCGATCCTTTTAACACAAAGTCTACAAAATCAAGTCCTAAATATTCGCATCGTTAGTTCGGACCGCAGAAGTTGCTGCGGCGCCCAACTGACCCGAACTGCGGGGCTAGACAAAGAAAACTTCGGAGCGACCACTTTTGGTCCAAATCAAACAATCGCCACGTCTTAGTTGAAATGGCACTGGCTGGAAAATTTAAATGTTTTTAAATTACGATGTAAGCGGCCAGTTTTTTTTGTCTTTGCTAAAGTGTTTATTTCTACACCTAGACAGTTCACACAATACGATACAGACCAAACCAGGTCTGCCTGGTTTCGTCTTAGAAACTTGGCACAAAGTATTTTTTCTAATAACATAATGTACAATACATACATGCCAAGCACGCTTTGCAGCCACTTCTTGCACATTTCTAGGTTTTAAGTTAATAGGTACAAATTGTACCTGTACCGTGCCGTACAATAGTGACAGGATACTAATCTGTCCCCTAGTTACCTAAACTTTTGTCCTTAGTCGCCACTTACGACGACGAAATGAAGAGGTGTTATTCTAAACCCGACATCACACGGCATACAATACAATAACCACCACAAAAATTTCATCCGATACTACACACGGGTAAACGGTACTTGAATAATCATCGCGATTAAACCCCTATTTTGCTATATCGCACAAAACGCCCAAGGATACCCGTGATTGCTCAACGAGTGTCCTTCCCACGCCTTGGCATTTTGCAATTGAAATGGCATCAAATTCCATTATACATTCAGCTGTTTGTGGACTGATTGGTGCAAGGATTGTTCAGGCTGGGTGAACCCTCTGGGTCCTGTATTACCATATTGAGATGTCGCATTCCTTTTCAAGGGTGTTCAGGGCGGGCGAGTTGCTTGAGCCAGTAGCTGGACTTGGCTTAACGATAATACCTATACTTGGAGGTGATAACAGCAAGTTACTCGCTGGGTAATAATGTTAAGTTAGTTTGGTTGTGTAGAGAGGATGGATATATGGATGTAGATGGGTGTTTTGGGAGAGAAAAGCATAGTCGTTTTGTGACCAGAATGGGGGTTAGGTAAATCAAGTGTACCTACTCGGAACCTAGCTACGAGCATGTATGAAAAGATTCATAAATGCGCTTAACGCAAAAGAGGTATCTCAGGATCGTAGCAAGTGAACCAAAATGGTTTCTGCCTACGCGTTTTCGTGGGTCAAAAATATTACAAGAATAGGTGAACTTCATCAAAAAAATATATAAGTATGACTTTATTTTAAACTAGCTTTCCGCCCGCGACTTCGTTCGCGTAAATTTCGGATTTTGGGGTCGTAGGTTTCTGAGCCTATTCATTACAAACAAACAAAGTTTTCCTCTTCATAATATTAGTGTAGATGTAGATATCAAAACCCAAATATTTAACAGAATCCTTTTTTTTTTCAAAATAAAATTTAGCCCATGTCACTCGTGGCTTTCGAATGGTGCAAGAATTTTTAAAAACGGTCCAGTAGTTACTGAGCCTATTCATTACAACCATACAAACAAACAAACAAACAAACAAAGTTTTCCTCTTTATAATATTAGTGTAGATGCACAGATTAGTCATTTAGAATCTATAAACGATGTCTTTATTCATTACCAGAAGCATGATGGATGACAAGCAGATGGATGGATGGATGTATGGATGGATGGATGGATGGATGTATGGATGGATGGATGTTTGTTACTCCTTCACGCAAAAACTACTGAATGGATTTTAATGACACTTTACAATAATGTAGCTTATACATCAGAATAACACATAGGCTACAAATTGTAATGATATTCTGTGAATTATCCAATATACGACGATAATTCTCAAGTAAGTCGGGTAAAATCTACCATTTGCGAGTTTTGGCGTCCGCTGTCAAAACCGTTGAAGTGGCGCGCATGCGCGGACAAGCGTGGTGCGCGGCGCGCATGCGCGGGACAGATACGTCACGCGTCGCTGAGTGCGCGACCCGAACGCGGGCAGACGTCGTTGACGGTTGTTTGTTTTGCGAATTTTCAAGGTGCAAGCGATTTGTTAAAAAAGCTGTTATATTTGTCAAATGCGATTCAAAAATTATTTGTGTGATAATTTTAATGCCATAATTATTCTACGCCACGCAATCCAAAATACTTATTCTGCGCAGACGAAGTCGCGGGTAACAGCTCGTTCCAAATAAAGTTAAGTTTGAACTGCTGCAAATAACCTTTGAATAAAAAGCTACGTTCAATGTCATTGAGATCGTATAACTATCAAGGTGAATCGCTTGCATGCTGATAGTACAAATCGTTTTAGTGATATTGGCATTGCTCACAAACGTCAAATAAAATAGGTATAATTTATCAACCAAATTCGTACCTGAATGTCACACGGCTATTATTCTTAGCAGGGTAGGTAGTTATAGAGTCATAAGTTTTTACTTTGACATAACTATTCTGTCGCTTCAGCTGTCATTCTAGTCATATACGAGCGCGGCGTATTTACTAATACTTCGATTAAAATTTACCTTAATCTACTTGTTCAAAGTAATAAATTTAATATCACGAGACATTTCACATCTGACTAGTCAAAGCTTATTTAAACTGATATCACGAAACGAGGAAATCAAAGCACTATACAATTATTAATAGATTACCTACTATCATATTATCGTTGCTCAGTCGAGTACTAATTTATTCAAACGAGGCACGGCCGTGATGTGTGATGGGAATTAAATTCTATTTGTTTTAAATTTAATCCCGCTCTCGTTATATGGAAATGGTGTTTTCGGCTTATATTTTCACCCGAATAAATCCGGGCAATGATTGGCACTTAAAATATCAACATATCCGCCTGTGAGCGTCATTTTACGTGCTGAAAAGTATCACTTGCAATCCGACGACATGCAACAGCAGTTGACGACATGTCGCTACGACACTATTAGTGCCTATTTTTGGGATGCACCATAATGTATAGGTAGCAACACGACGGTAGTAACTCGTCGTCGAGAGGCCGACGACAAGTCGTCTGACCACAAATCGGTGCTGATGGTTCTTGGCAGAGCTTTAACACATTGAGAGAGGTTTGTTTTTAAAATGAATCTCGCCAACGGATTGGAAATACATAGCCAGTATTTTGGCAATTATAAGTGCGTATTTTATGTTCAGATTTATTCTACCATGTTTAAATAAAATCGTCTATGTAAATGTTCCAAGAAAATTTCATTTTCATTGTAAATACTCGGTAAGTCAAAGTATAACTTTTTCCGTTTAACTGAGTCAAGATTCTTCTACCGTAAATGAGCGATTCAATGATTTTGGCGAAGTCGAAAATTTACCAAACAGAATTATTAACGATCTTCTCTTTTTCAAAGAAATGGCGTGAGGGAGGTATATAATTAGTTGTTTTTTATTTTCACAGAAACACATTTTGTATTTTAGGGATGAAGACTCAAGACGAGTGAAAATGACAATTGCAATTACACATAATAATAATAAATGGTGATTTGCCTAAAACAAAAGTAACACTGAAAAATAAAAAAAAAATCTGAATTGCCACTAATCTTTGACAGCTGAATTCATGGTCAGTGAAGCGGATAAAGAACATTATGTCATACAGCCACTAACGATGATAAAAAAATATCTAAAAAATCCTACATTAATTAATACGCACTTTATTTTAATCAATTATAATTTAATTAACTACTTAACTAAAAACTCGAAAAGTTCTTACAATCTCAGGCCAGAGCAAATTTTAAAAATAATGGATATTTAAAAACTTTGTCCACGATTTTAGCGGCAAAAAGACACTTTCTGAGCAATTATTAAAATTTTATCATCGATGGACAAAAAAGTTACACAACCTCCTTTTCCCATTACTTTAATAACACTGGCCACTAAACTTGTAAAAAAAACTAAAATTAAACATGCTTGTGTTTTTCAGTGTTCCGATAAAATAAAAAAGTAAATAATTGAAAGTAAGCAATTTGAATTCCGAACGTTTTGTCTGCCAATTAAGTGTTGATTAGAATCAGAGTAGTTTCAGGAATTTTGTGATTGAGCATAGCTAATGCTAGCTTAGTGCTCTGTCCTTATTTATTTATTAACATTCAAATGGATCCTTGAAATGATTTATCTATCTGCAGTGTTGGGGGCCATTTGTGATTCTGTGTGTCTGTCCATCTCTGCTAAGAGCAGTCACCTGCCTGGTTTTAAGTATGAATATTGTAAACTGCAGGGGTATTAAATTTTGTTGATCATAAATTTACAGGAGAACGAAGAATATTTCAAGATTTATGTAGTGGACTGCTTCTGCTAAATATAAAATCATGATGCACTATAGTGCCTACCTCTTAACTCAAAGCCTAAAAAATATGCTAGGAGTAACTACGAAACGTGAAATACTCATGGATTGGCTATGTTGTTTCAATTTCAAAGCGATTTTTGGTTTCAACTGTCAAAAAATAAACCTGCCAAGTGCGAGTCGGACTCGCGCACGAAGGGTTCCGTACCAAAAACTGCAAAAATTCAGAATTTTTGTAT
>BHDV01039530.1:96463-128472 GCA_005406045.1 Adoxophyes honmai | reverse complement strand
ACTTTAAAAACGATTCGCTAACACAGACGTTTCACGTTAAAACCAACGGCCGTGTGCCCCGACACAGCCCCACCCGATTTTTTTTGATGCTTCAGATGGGTTTGTTTTATCAATCGTTCCATACTTCACTGGAATATTTCAATATAATCAATATTTTCCATTTGCCAACTCCTACTCCTAAATCTATGAAATATACTAGAAATGGCGACCAAACGTAATACAGTCATGGTTTTGTCTACGTAGTGCTTCGTGTGTTAAATTTATTTGTGTGTTTTGTCTACAAGCGCTAGTTTAACACCGTCTTAGACTCAACAGCGCACATCAGAGTAAACTTAATTTAAATCCGCTTATCCCTCTACAATTGCACCAGCGCCTCGTCAAAGGAACGCTTGGCTGCTACTCTCTCGGGTGTTATTTTAACTAATACCGCCTCAAAACTTTATTCATGAGGTGTTTTTGCGTCCACCCTCATAGACGAAGGAGTTTTTAATGGTTTTGAACACGAAATCACGGCATGGGAGTTTACTTTGAATTTTATTTAATTTTTCTGTGAATATTATGCTAGGTTTAGAATTACATACATACACATACATACATATTCTGACGCTTGTATTCCCAAGAGGGGTAGGCAGAGCACATAAATTCAAAAATCCAGTGCCACGTTTAGCAGTTTCAGGGTAACCAGATGGTTAAACGTGATATTGCAGTGACAGGTTTAGTAACCTAGGCTAGCGCCCATCGCCCACAATTCGCTAACCCTTTCCCAGAGTCGACTGGTACGACACCCTCGGGCAGAAATGGGGAGGTGCTATTCTAACCCGGCACCACACGGGTGTTTAGAATTACGCTTGTCTATTTCTTCTGTGGTTGTTGTAAGAGCTGAAAGATAAGATTAAGGTATTTTTAGTCGACAGACTAGCAACCTGTCACTATAGTACAGTGATGACTTTAATTCATGAGCCACCATGGACTCAATTCACAGTAAACGTTGTAGTGACATCCCATTAATTGTCAAGGGAAATCGTGATGTTTTTTTTTTAAGAAAGGTTCTATGGTGCCTCATTAATTTAAGTTCTTGACCGTACCTTTTAAAAAAAATTGCGAGTCTTACGTACAGTCACGAACCCGGATTGTTTAGCCACTTGCCACTGTTCGTAATTTAGACGTGTAATCAATGACCGATGTGATCGACTAGATGTTAGCAACTGGATTAGTATTACACGACCAAGTTACAAACATAGGTAAGTGTCTCAACAATCCCGGTTCGTATTGCCACTTGCCTACGTATCGGAACACAGTCATAGATTCGACTATGTCAACGCTTCGTGTCGCTACTAACCCCCTGTATTTACAGGCATGATGTAGGTCTAAGGTAAATTCTATCGACTGCGCCATGCAGTTTTAATCTCGCCCAACACCTGGGAAATGATTAATAGACGAAGTTCCTGTTCAGCCGATTTTAATATTACAGGCAATTTTGAGAAGCCAGCGGTTTATTAATCTTAGCTGGAGTTTACTTTAAAGTTGGGACGTTGATTTTATGGGAACACGCCGTTATAATTCTTGGTTAAAGCTTCGAGGGGTAGTTGGGTTAAATATTAAGGGGCTAGTACACATTGGCCCATGCTGGCTCAATGCAGGCCAACTCCAATGTGTACAGGGGGTGTTGGCGTGTGTTGGCGTGTGTTGGCCGGACCGTGATTGGCCCGATTGCGAAGCCTGACCCAACACCGGCGAATGTGTACTAGCCGCTTTACACTATCGCTCTTTCAGAGTCTGTAGAGATCTTGGAGACATTGGAGTGGTCAAGCGTCTAATTGGTTAGTTTTGCATGCTTAGTGCGTACTACGGTTTTGATGCCTCCTCTGACTGTATCTATGTGGAGTAAAGTAGTAACAAAATACAAGGTGCAATTAAAATACATACTTACAGACATACAATCCCCTCTGTGTTCCGAAATGCGACAAAGATAGAACCATGACTGTTTCGAATTGCCGCGCGAATTTGCGTGCATCACAATCACTTCTAGCATAATTTAAGGTTTGAAAACAGCAAGAGGTATAATAGTGACAGGTTGCTAGCCTGCCGCCTAAAATATACCTTAACCTAATCCTGAGTCACCACTTACGACACACGGAAAAAATAAAGGGTGTTTTTCTAAATCCCACATCATCCAAGTAACATCATCAATTTTTTTTAATGATCTACGCCAAAGATCATTAAAGGTCTTACTTAGAAAGCAACTTGAGACAAAACAGTGTGTTCACTTTTAAGCGATTCCAGTCTATTAAAATTCATTTCAGCGAGATGTCAACCCGCTTTGAGAGAACTTTTTTAATAACTCAAGTTGCGTTTGCGCCGCGCACACAGACGGAGTTTGTTGTGTAGCGTTGCAGATAATTAGTGTTGTGTGGCGCCACTGTTGGCGTTAGAGATTTAATCATGACATTATTGTTAAGCGTGTCACACATTAAGCAGATACGATGAGATATCTGTATCTGAACGAATATCACTATCAATATCGCTCCCTACAAAATTCAACACAACGCAGATAACTTGAATTTTACCGTCAAGTATCTGTTTGCATCGACATAATGGAAAGATGTCATGTATACGCAGATAAAATATTATCCTTTCTGCTTAGTCTGTGATACCCTCAATTAGGTTTTGTCGATATGTATTGCTAATATAGGTAGCAAACTTATCGAGTAGTTAGAAAAGTTAGAATAGTTAGCATGTTTAATACATAGTCACCATGTCATCAAATAAAACACAATCAAACCTGCGTGATTCTTGGCACAAATGTTCCCAAAACTCTTTAATTCAGGTATTTTCTTTTGTCGTAACGTTAATAGCAAGTTTGTTGTCATACATAATATAAAATAGTCCGTTCTTTTTAGGTATCTATTTGATGTAAATAACGTTTTTAACATCTTACATTTCGCGTAAAATAACATCTATACTACTACAAAAAAAGTATAAAATAAAGTTACTTCCCGCTTTCTGTCCCGTGTATTCTTAGATCTTTACAACTACGCTGGTTGAAGTCTATAAGTCTTAATAGAAATCTGAATACAAACATTTCGTTCCAAATTTGTCCTCAACGAAGTGAAAACGCTACCCGCTCGCACTGAAGCCCCGCCTCGTGTGAAGTATTCAGTCCTTGCTTTATCAACCGTTGATTCAATTGCAATTGACGGCCTCCAATAGGTTCCGGTGCTATTGAGTACTTAGTAAGTACTCGTTAATGGTATTCAGTACTTACTACAGTTATTGAGTTATCATGAGGATTACTCGTAAGGATCCCGTGTGGTGTCAGATTTAGAATAACAACTCCATTTTTTCCGTGGATCTCGTAAGGAGAGACTTAGGAAATGGGTTCAGGTATGTTCTTGCAATCACGATTGTTGTATGGGAGCCCTCCGTAAATAATAATTTGAATACCGGAATTAAAAAGGGCCTAAGTGCCAAAATAAATCGGAATATATTTTATCCCTGAAATGTATTCAGAGTTATTATTTCGGGTAGGCAAATAAGTAAGTTGTCTTTTTTTGTGGCTCAAGTTTTTAATATAATAAAAACTTAGTATGTAGTAGATTTATGTAAGTATAAGAATTGAAGTTATTCATAAGTAAATAAATTTTCGCTTTTGTCGTTACCTGTTACTGCTCCTCTCTACTACTCAAAGGTTGGCTGGTAGAGATCCCTTTTTGGGATAAGTCCGCCTTTGTACATCAAATTTTTTTGTTTATGACTTATTTGTATTTCTTGTGTTTATACAATAAAGAGTTTTTTACTTTTACTTACTTACTTATTCTATGTGCCATCGCCAATAACCTTAAATAAGCATTCCTCCGCATTTTTTCTTCACAATTTTTTTTTTGTTTCCGGTTGTCATTTTGTTTTATCTTTGAGCATTTGTTGTTATAGCGGAAAAAGAAATATAAAAAAAGAAGCACTGAAGAGATGAGACAATGCGTTCAGTTCTTTGTTTGTCGTCGTAACCTAGATCCTAGGGACATTTTATTTACCTGGCCACCTACTGTCGTTAATTGCAACTCGATCTGCTGTTTGTGACCACAGCGTTTGTGGACAAAACGTAGTAAAATGTATTTTCTATTCTGTTTCGCTTTACTGTAAAAATAAGAACTGATACTAAATGTTTTTAGAGTGAAAAGGTTTTGTTTAGAATCGAAACCTAATTTTAATTTCTACGTGTTAAGTCTGCTAAGCCTGTTGCCATGCTAGGTCAACTGCAACCACATCATTATTTAAAAGTACTTTGATTTTGATTACAGTTGTCACCTCTTTCAAGTAAGAGTTACTACTGATCTATCTCAATAAGACAAAAATCGACGTAGTCACTTGAAGTACAGCCGAACATGGAACCTCCTCCTTTTTTGAAGTTGGTTGTTAAACAGCCACGGCAAGCATTCGCTATTCTTCAACTGTTTTTGTAAACTGAACAAGGAACCCCAATCCCCGTGTTATGACAGGTTTAAAATAAAACCTCTCTTTTTCTTCATTAGATCAAAAGAGTATACTTCTTTTATCAATGTTTCAATCTAAAATTACACTTTAAGCAGCCATAAACAGTGAAAAATTCATACTTTTGACCACGTAACCTTTCATGTTCTGTACCTACCCCATTTGGGAATACAGGCGTGATGAAAGTAAATCCCCAAGACGAAAAACTCAAAACATTTCCAGCCATGCTTCAAAGCACAATGCAGGTTTTTAAAAGTCCTTTTTGTTGCAGACAAAGCGCCGTCGGAAGCAACGTTCCGCGGAGCCGAGTTCCTCTCCTACGATCTCACTCAGACGGGAGGGGAACCTATCGTCAGCACTCAGGATGCCATCTCTCTCTACTTCAAGACTCGACAGCCGAACGGACTACTGTTTTACACGGGTAAGTTGCACACGTTATGGGTGTTTTAGTAAGTGAGCTGGTTTGGTCATATTATTGTACAGGGTGGCAAAATTGACCGTAAATACAGGTTGAAAATAAATCTGATCATCTGATACTCAGAATCACTGACACAACACAATAGCGAAATAAAGAACAACAGTTATTTTCATCTTCTTTTATCGGGTAATTTCCTAAACAATATTGAATGTGCTCACTGCTCACTGCTACAATCCGCGGTGCGCTAAGCTAGTTCCCCGCGCGGTGTCAATAATTTTAGCACTTTTTGGGAAATATTTGATAACACGTAATTTTTATTTACAAAAGAAAACGAGAAACCGCTCAAATTATATTTTTAAGTTTTATTAACGAACAAGTATCTATGATATCGTTAAGGATGTCCTTATCATCCTGTATTTTAACCAATGGTCGGGTATACGCGTCAGAAATCACCTGTGAAATTTCGTAACCTTATGGGAGACAAATTTTTCATCGCTTTTCAGTTCATTGCGCCCTGTGATTTTTACTTACCTTAAAATAAGAACGTAAAAGGCGGTACGAAGTTCGCCGGGTTAGATAGTATTAATCTCCTTTACTTCCCATGAATGGTCACCTATAATACTTTATCAGTAGCTTCCGTAATAGCAATGAATGTATAAATTTAATTATGTTTATGGCTCCCAATGCTATTTGCATGCGAACTGTGTAATGCAGTTTGCTTTGTTGCTGGTTCTTGGATCTCAACGCGAGAGATACCTATTATAATAATAAGTATAGTATAGTAATAGGGATTTCAACTGGGTTTAAAATATATCAGTCTAATTAGTCCGTTAATTAGATTATGGAAAATTATGAGACACGTGTTTTTGGTTTATCAAATAATTAAACATCGACAAAGGTACAGATCATCAAACTACCGGAGTGGGGGCTTGTGACGTCACGGCTTGGTCGAATTAATGTCACTCGAAACTTTAGTTAAAGTGTCTCGTAATTATTTGTTGGTCAAATAAAATGAAAAACAAGTAACAGACAAGAAGACAGAACCGTAACTTTCAAGTTCAAAACAATATCATCTACTTAGGAGCATGCCAACCCACCCTACGTTTGCATATACTACAGGCTTCATACTTTCGATTGGTACCATAGAACCTTTTCAAAGAAAAAATAATTACGATTTCCCTTGATAATTAATGGGATGTCACTATGACGTTTACTGTGGATTGATTCCATGGTGGCTCATGCATTGTCCTTGAGTGTACTTTTATTCGTTAAACACATGAGTGCTATATAGTTTTTAATTAATCATTAATGACAGGATTTTTTAGAAAACTCACTCGAGATATGTTTTCTAATGTATCAAATTTGATATTAAACACTTTTCATCCATTAAAAAGATGGGTGAAGGTCGTTGTTAGTACAAATTCTCACTAGCAGGGGCTACAAAATATGTTTTACGCAATATTTCTATTCACGATATCCTAGCATAATTTTGTAAAGTCTTTTGTGTAAAGATATTTGTTTGCCTTCATTAATCAATTTGGCGAGTGTGCTAAATTCATATTTACGTCAACCAGCACAATAATGAGGGATATCGCTTACAGACCTGCCTATTCAAAATTCGGTTCTTAGTACCGCTTCTGATTCAAGGAACCTATTCATTAACAGAGTGCCCTAAATATTAAGGTCTATTTGTCTTGGTCTGACGTTTGTTTGAAGTTTGAAACACTATGTTGGTATGGTATTTGGGTGATGTGAACAATGATTAGTTGTCTGATGTCTTAACTTAATTAGATCGATAATTATGTTTCGGGGTAGTATCTGCCAAGTTTCTTGCGGGGCATTCATTTTCGCAATGATGGTCTTTCCGAAGTGCTGGTATAGGTACTCAAAAATGACAAGTATAAGTGCTCTAGGAGCCTTTGTGCCCAAACAAAATTATGAATTATGTTTTTTTATTGAGTTTTGGTACCCCATTGCCCTTTATGTAGGCGCCGCGGCAACTGCTGCCAAACGCAGATTGCGACGTGACACCACTCTGTTCACGCGACTCATACGCGTAGCTGTATGTGCGTCGTTGTGTTGTGTGTCATGCTTTGGGAAGTTAAATCAAAAGTGTCTACTTTCTTCATCATTTTCAGGCGTTATATTATCTATATCAATGCCTTTTATTATGCAACAGTCGATAATGCATTATGATTGTTGTCACAGGTCACGAGGCGGACTACCTCAACCTGGCAGTTCGCGACGGCGGGGTCTCTCTCACCATGGGTCTTGGCAACGGGAAGCAGGAGATGCACATCAAGCCCGCCAAGACGCGGTTCGACGACCACCAGTGGCACAAGCTGACGGTCCACCGGAGGATACAGGAGGTAAGATGATGATCCGTTGGGCGTCCAGTGGTGATACTTGGCAACGGGAAGCAGGAGATGCACATCAAGCCCGCCAAGACGAGGTTCGACGACCACCAGTGGCACAAGCTGACTGTCCACCGGAGGATACAGGAGGTAAGATGATGATTCGTAGGGCGTCCAGTGGTGATACTTGGCAACGGGAAGCAGGAGATGCACATCAAGCCCGCCAAGACGCGGTTCGACGACCACCATTGGCACAAGTTGACGGTCCACCGGAGGATACAGGAGGTAAGATGATCATCCGTAGGACCTCCAGTGGTGATTCTTTAACTCCTTTTTCTGTGCCATACACAAAGTGTGTTCCGCGGAATCCCAGGATTTCGCGATTCTCCTGAAAGGGTTCCGCAAGAAGTTAGAAAAAAAACGGAACGCCACTCTCTGGTTGAAAGTTTTGACGTTTAAAGAATAGGAACACTTTTAAAAACTGAAAAACATTGTGACGAAACCAGTGACGTTGATCTCTAACACAACTAACTCAACTTGCGTGGAGCTATCAAATTTTCCATCCATTGTATTTTAGATTATGTTGTATTATTCAATGTTATGTGTGAAGCTTCCAATCCGCACCGGATCCGTTTGGGAACTAAAGCTCAGGTCCTCTTATACTAAGGGGGATTTATTAGATATAGTCTAGCTTACTAATTTGTTTTTATTTTCACTATCTATCTGTTAATTAGGGTCTTTTATTTATTTTTTTGGACAATAAAGAGTTTTTTTACTTACTTTTACTTACTTAGTTTCATTATTTATGTTACCATATTATGATAAAACGATATCGTCGTCATTTCTATAAAATAATGATTTTGGACAGAATTTAAGTTCATGATTCATTTTACAATTAGCTAAAGTCAATAAGGAAACGTTTTCTATCTATTTTTTTAACCGACTTCAAAAAAGGAGGTATTCAATTCGGCTGTATTTTTTTTTTTTTTTTTTTTTTTTTTTTTTTTTTATGTATGTTACCTCAGAACTTCTAAACGGGTGGACCGATTTCGATGGTTCTTTTTGTGTTCGATAGCAAATGGCTTCCCATTGGTCCCATTTTAATTTCATTAAAATCTAACTAGTAGTTTTTGAATTATCCTTAAAATAAAAAAAAATGTATGGGCATTCGGGAATTTTAGTCCGAACTTACATTTGTTCATACTTACATACCTACATACAATCACGCCTGTATTCTTAAATGGGGTAGGCAGAGCGCACAAAACGCTACATAGACAAAACTATGTCTATGTCACGCTTCGTTGCCACTTCTAGCTCATTTTTTGTAGGTTTTGAGTTAGCAGGCATGATAGTGACAGGTTGCTAGCCTCATAGCCTGTCGCCTAAAATTTACATAAACCTATGTCCTTAGTCGCCTCTTGCGACATCCATGGAAGAAAT
Source organism: Adoxophyes honmai (assembly GCA_005406045.1). Taxonomy (NCBI): domain Eukaryota; kingdom Metazoa; phylum Arthropoda; class Insecta; order Lepidoptera; family Tortricidae; genus Adoxophyes; species Adoxophyes honmai. Next base: position 119,772 of record BHDV01039530.1, on the reverse strand, counting down.
GGAGAGTATTTTTATGTGTATTCGCTGATTACTCGAAGACGCCTGGACCGATTTGGAAAAATCTTTTTTTGCCTGAAAGGGTATAGTTTCCAGGTAGTCAGATTGTCAGCATAATCTTGACCTGATGATGGAATATGAGGGAAATCGAAGGCAACCCTCAAATTTTATAGGCACAGGTAGTGTTTTTAGTACATTTTTCAAAGCTACACCAGTATTTTCGCTTGGCAGTAAAAAAAATGATTGAGCTGATGATGAAAGGTCAACTCCTTAATTTTTAGGAGTTGAAGGATATTTTTTTCAATACTGAATGCACCTCCAGACTGGAAATTATAGTTTCAGTAATTAGCCAAGCCTGCTGCTTCTCAAGTGTTGCATTTCGGCTAATGATCGTTCATCGTGGGGTTTACTTAACAGTTTAGAGGGTTCTAAATCAGATAGAGCTATTCCTTCTGAAACCTTGAATCTGCTGAGAGCTACGTATACCTACTTGATCTTTAGTAAATATGTACATAAACAGAAGTTTCCTTTCAGGATATAGCTAATTTGAAGTCGGTTTTTTTTTGTTTAAAATTATCTTAGTTACGATTTAAGTTTTCCCAACTAAAGATATAAGAACCAATATTGGCATTCAAATATTAAATTCTTGTAAGTTAGTTTCTCTTTAATATTGCTAAAGGCGTACTAGACTATCTCCCTAATTTAAAATGTAAATTGACGTTTGCGAATTAACTTTAAAAATGGAATGATTTTTAGAACAGTTGGTAAAAAGTGGTATACAGGATGGCTCATTTAAATCGGTCAGTATGAGAAAATCTGAAACTATAAGACATACGAAAATCTGTTCTTTGGAACAATGTCATCGATTTTAATAACAAGAAAAAATTTCATACATTAAAAAAAATCTGTGCTTAACTCGAGAATCAAACTGGGTTGTTTGAAAAAATTAACGTATTTTTATTAAATATCGATTATCGATGATTAGTTTTCGAGATAATATTCGTTGTTTTTATCTACACTAATATTATAAAGAGGAAAACTTTGTTTGTTTGTATGTTTTATTGTTTGTTTGTTTGGTTGTAATGAATAGGCTCAGAAACTACTGGATCGTTTTCAAAAATTCTTGCACCATTCGAAAGCCACATTATCCACGAGTAACATAGGCTAATTTTTTTTTTGAAAAAAAGAGGATTCTGTAAATATTTGGGTTTAGTTACCTACATCTGCACTAATATTATGAAGAGGAAAACTTTGTTTGTTTGTAATGAATAGGCTCAGAAACCTACGACCCCAAAATCCGAAATTTACGCGAACGAAGTCGCGGGCGGAAAGCTAGTCTATTATAAATTTAAAAAATTTCGTCTATCTGTAAGAGGTGGAGTAACATTACACCACTTTTTTTACTTCAATAAGGTTTTAGAATCGTAAGTTAAAGTCTGTCATACAACTCGTTTGCACGGTGTATAAATAAAGTACAATTTTTAAATGTTTGACACAGGTTACAAAATCACATGGTAGCTTGAATCTCTTGATGCACGAGTCCAACCCAGTCTTATCCGGTTTTTTCCGGTTTCCATTTACAACAGTCCTAAAGAAATTGTCAAATTAAACTTGGCATTACTTTATTTTCCCTGAAAACGGCTGGATTAGCCAAGTCCTGCCTAAGTGTATTTGCTCACGTCTGGGCCCCTTGTAATCCGACCTCTAATGAACTTGGCGATGATTTTACTTGGCACTGCCGTTTGCATGCTTCTTGCCTAATTAAGGGGACGGATAAATACGAGGGCTGTTCCGAAAATAGTTAATCACTGGCGTAATATTAAATGTATTCATTTTATTTTAATGCAGCTTAAAGGCAAATTTCATTACAAACTTTTTCATGTAAATATCACTGGCCAGTGACATTCAGTTGTTTTTTTATGAGATCAGAAAAAAAACATGTCTATCACTTTTTGTTCGCGACAATAGAGCTATCGCGGGAAGTGTTTCGTGCTATGATATATTATGATTATAAGCGAAGGCTAACTTACAAGGATTCTCATGAAAATTTAACTAGTGTTTTTGGGGTATTATCTCAATTCCTTGCCATGGTCAGTTACTGATTCCGTGAATTTAAGCGTGGGCGGAGCGACGTCAAAGATGAGCCTAGACCGGGGCGACAGCCAACAGCAGTCACTCCAGAAATCGTTGTCAAGGTGGAGTGGCTAATCACGGAATCTCGAAACATTACCCACCGAGAGATTCAGGTTGATCTAATGATTGGATCCTGGGTAGTTTCTACCATTTTGCATGACCACTTTTTAGTTCGGAAGGTTTCGTCTCGATGGTTACCACATTTTCTCACACAGGAGCAAAAAGATAGACGAGTCGATTGGTGCAAATTTATGTTAAAAAAAATGACAATGGCGATTTACAACTAGTAATCTACATTGTGACATCCGACGTATCATGAATATATAGTTACTATCCATTTACAACACAGCAATCAATACAATCGGTCTTTGAAGAAGATGATTTATCTACCAAAATGGTTCGTGGCCGTAGCGTCAACAAAAAAATGGTGGCTGTTTTTTTTCGACGCAGTGGACCTGTAGCCATAATCCCACTTGAAGGCCAGAGAACAGTTACTAGCCAATGGTTCAGCGAAGTTTGCTTGCCACAGGCCATCCAGGAGCTGAACGTCAGTCATCCAAGTACTGGAATCCGGGGCATCATTTTTCATCAACACAATGCTCTGGCGCACACGGCTGCCAGAACCATGGTTTTTTTTAGTAAATCAGAAGTCCAACCGCTACCTCATCCTGCGTACAGCCCTGACCTGGCTCCGAGTGATTTTTTTCTGTTCCCTACGTTAAAAAATCATTACGTGGTCAACGATTTTCGACGGTGGATGAAGTAGCGAAAGAATTTAGGAGACTATTTTTTGATCTTTCGCAGGAACAGTTTTTTCATGTTTTGAAAGTTGGTTTAGTCGAATGTATAAGTGCATAAATATAGCAGAGAAATAGTTTGAAAAGTAGTAGATAAAGTTTTATTATATTCCTTATAGTTTTCGTTTAACTAAAAATTTTCGGAACAGCCCTCGTAACTATACAGTTTGGGAAATAATCTGGGAAATAAATAAATGTAAAGTGAAGTGTAAAGAAAAATAACAAGTGAAAATGTTAATTATCTATTACTAGCTGTGCCTGCGACTCCGTCCACGTGACTTTGGGTCATTTTCCACGTTTTTCCCACATTTTACTGTGTTTCTTCGCTCCTACTGGTTGCAGCGTGATGATAGCCCAAAGCCTTCCTCGATAAATGGTTTAATAAACACAAAAAAAAAAACAATTTGGACCAGTAGTTCCTGAGAGTAGCGCGTTCAAACAAACAAACTCTTCTGCTTTATTATATTAAGTAGTATAGATTTAGTAGTTTTGTCACATAATGTGTTTTACAATCATTGAGAGTTAAATTCTAATAATGATTGAAGAGTCTTTTATTTTTCTGTAATTTTCACAAACTGCGTGTATTATGGCATGTTTTTATTTATTTAGTTAACAATGTTGGTTGCCTGAATTTCCAATAAAAGTAGGCAGATCACTCTACACTACATAGAAGACCAGTTCATAACGATGTTTACATTATTATCATTTTTATCAACAGTACGTTTTAAAAGAAGTCTAAAAGTAAGTTGCTAGACTCTTGCCTTCCTTAAAACAACCTATATTTATGTCCTTCTTGACACTGAAGCAATGGAGAAGCTCTAAACTTGACACTACAGGCAACGATCTAATCGTCCTAAGATAATAGCAATTTAAGAGCAGAATTCACAATCCAAAATTGCCTTCTTTAAGCTGTGTACTTATCCGAAGTCAATGAATTTGAAACGATCGCCCACCTCAGTCTTTACTTTGCGATTGAATAATTTCCAGTAAAAAACGTGGCGTTTAAAGCGCCTCACACACCTACAATAATATTGCACAATATATCTGATTGCACAATATTATTAAACGTGCAGGGATAGTACTGAAAAATGGTGCCGTAGGTAATTGAACAAAAGATTGAGCGACCTTAATTTTTATTGTGCAATATTATTTCTTGCACTGAATGACTGAGTTGCCGTGTGGTGTCGGGATAAATTAATAACACCTCTTCGTTTCTTCCGTGGATGTTGTAAGAGGTGACTAAGGAATTTTAGGTATGTTTTAAGCGACAGACTAGCAACTTGTCACTATTCTACCTCTTCCATCTTTGCAAACCTAAAACTATGGTAGAAGTGGCTGAGAAGCGTATTAAATTATTATTGCACAGTAAAAAGATTGCGCAATATTATTGTAGGTGTATGGGGCGCCTAATATTTCTCGATTGATTCCTTGCAATATCCACAACGCCTCAGGCCTGGGAGTTCGAATTAATTTTGAATTAATTTTAATGCCTTGATCCTCAAAGAACCTTGAATAATGGAGCGAGAATGGTTTTAGACAGTGTCCATAATAATTACAACTTAGACTAAACTGTCGAATTAAAATGACACCTCTCCATTTTTGTTGAAAGAGGCGACTAAGGAAGTAAATTTATGCATAGGCTATAACTTATTGTCACTATTATACCTCTTCCACATGATTTTAGGCCTAAATAGCTAGAAGTGGCTACAAAACGTGAAAAGGTCACGGTTTCGTCTATGTCACGTTTCGTATGCTTTGCCTACAGTATGGTTTGCTTTGGAAATACAGGCGCGATGTATTTACGTACGTTTTAATGATAAGTACTTTCACGATTCTCATCGTAACAGTTTACGTCGATGACTTTGTACTTTTATTGAAAAATGGCTGACACGGAATCATTATGTGTTTTTTCTAGACCAATGTTTTATTTCCTTTACAAGTTGAAATCGCTGTCTCATTCAACACTTTCAATAAAAAAACTTCCGTTCCATCAATAAGTGAGGTTTCTGTGTCAAGAAGATATTGAATTTTCTTTTCGGGCCATGGGAGGCTATATCGAATTTTCTCGAATGCTTTCATTCACTTCAGTTAGAATGTTAGTAAATAAGATTTGTAGGTACTTTACTATAATTCAATGACGTGATGAGTGTTTTTGTCACAAATATCTGATCGATCTGATCGATGGATTCTGGATCGATGTCGTTGTTCTTTTTTGTTGTAATCGTGAACAGTTGACTTAGCAAGGTAACATCCGCGTGTGTAAAAGATTATCTGTAATTTTCTGACGTCTCTATGTAGACAGTGACAGGTTTAGTTTTCTATTTGAGATTTCAAATTTATTTAAAAAATAAATTTGTGGCTTCTATAACTGCTCATATGACCCAAATATTTTAGCATTTTTAGGTATATTTTCAGCATTTTTACAGTTTCGTCTCGTAAATTAAGTATCTATCAAAATTAGGCTCTATAAGATATCCCTTTAAGGATAAGTTCACCTTTGTATCTCAAAATTCCTGTTTTCTGTGCACTATAGGTAGTATTATATACTTACTTGTAACGATCTTCTTTTTTCTTTGGAGGTTCAAAATGATAGGAATGTCATAAGGCGTACCTATAAGTCTTAGAATATTTTATTACTGAGTTATTTACTGAAGTCGTAAGAAAAGAGGTCGCTCATAGGGGACGTCGAATTCCAAAAAGTCCTCTATAAATAATGATATTAAACTGACTCGACCTCTGGCACGGTGAGGCACATAAATAAACTATTAACGGGATGGAGCGTACAAACGTACCGGTTCGATAAATAACAACAGAACCTTTGCAACGTATGTCGGCGTTTTCTTGTATTCGTATTTAAATTAAGTGATGTGTTATGTATGAAAGAACCGGCTGCGTGCGAGTTGGACTCACACAAAGGGTTCAGTACATGTCGTCTGAAAAAAAGCCTCAAACATACATTCCCTTCGCAGAAGTTCACATAGAAGCGCTGCGCACGCCCGTTGAACTCGTTGAAAACACGTTTCTTGTATTATGACGACATTCTTTGATGGTAAATTTTGATTTATGTACTTTTAGTTTTGACAGATAGATGGACAGCGGAGTCTCAGTACTAGGGTCGCAATGTCATGATGAAAAAAATGGATAACTAACGTTTTAAATCGAATTTAACTGGATATGTTTCGGGCTAATCCGTAGCCCTTCATCTAGGAGCCGCGGCTGCTGCCAAACGTACACTGAATTGACCTAAATTCGATTTGAAACGTGATTTATCCATATTAAGTAAGACTCACGGTAGTTTTATATTCGTACGGAACCCTAGAAAAACGAAGCCCGTTTCTAGGCATACATTTTTGCATGTATTTGTGATGCTACTGCAATATTATGTTATGATGATATGGAGTGGATCTGATGGTGAAGTTGGAAGTTGAACTTAGGAAGTCCACGTCGTAACCCCATCGAGTTTGGGTTCGTTAGAGCGTCTAGTGTAATGAAAACGACGATGAATTCGATAACGATTTCGTTTGCTAGTCATCGCAAAATTGTATGGAAACTGTGACAGCGCCGCCAGCGGAACGTTTGCACAACTGCCACGTCTCCATACAATTCCGCGATAACTCGTAAACGAAATCGTTATCGAATTCATCATTGTTTTCATTACACTAGACGTTCTGATTCGTAGAGACAAATTTACGAGTACCTAGTTCCACGAGACTTTAAATGAATGATTACATACACAACTAGACTACTAAAATAATGAATGAAATAATATCAAAATCACGCGTCATTACAGGACCAGGACATGAACTTGTGTGCGTGACTTTAAGGGGGTGATAGACGTACGAGCAAGTACGCGTACTTATGGCTCGACGACGTTTTTCGATTGTGTGTACGCGTACTTTAAATATTATTTAATACCACACACAATCGAAAAAGGTCATCGAGCCATAAGTACGCGTACTTGCTCGTACGTCTATCACTCCCTTAAGTGGAACTAGGTATACGTATACAGAGACGAAAACAGTCTGCAAAAGCTTGCATTCAATTTTTAGATACGCGAATGCGTGCTCGGCCAAGTTTGAAATAAAAAGCTCGTGTATTTGGAGTCTTTTTTTTTAACGAAATTGAAACGACTATCATTAACAATGGTTTCTATTTTGCAGATAACACCACTGACGAGTTTCTGTAGGGTAAGTACTATTTAATTATTTTTTTTTACGCTAAACTGTTGAGCAATGGAAGCGAATCGATTTTGTTAAGAATTCACAGCCTCTGCCAAAATTATTCTGCAATCCTTTCTTGTTTCAATAATTTAAAGCAAAAAAATGTTTATGTGTTAATGGTAAAAATTAGTTTTTTTTTTATGAAGTTCCTGTAAACCAAGGAAATTTTCGTTGATAACCCCTCTCAAACTCTTTATTTTCAGAAAAAAAAACTTAAAATAAACCTTCATTCAATCAAAGCGAGCTACTGCACATTGTATTTATGCAATTCTTACCAAAGAAAATAAAGGAGACCGTTCAAATGTTTAAATTTTGCATGGAAAGTTCGCGGGAGCTTAATACTGTGTATGTCAGTAAATATTTAACAATAAAACTCGTAGAAAATGGCGCATTGTCAAGAATAAAAGATGGCTCTTGAATAGGACCCCAACAATGCAGCAGAAGCTGCAGATAATGCACTTCGTATGGAATTAATTGAGGTTTAAGCATTTTCGAATTGACGAAGAATTTGTGCATTTTAAAAGAAATCCAGAAACCGAGAAACCGCGAAGGAGTTCAATTGGAAATTACTAAGTTTGTGATGAAGTAAAACACGGATATAGACTAGGATAGTACAGGTTAAGGTATCTTTCCTGTGGTCTCGTTCGCTTTTGCGAAGCGGACCTCCGTCGGCATCGATCTTAAATATGGATATTCTTATAATGAGGCCAATGGCTTATAATGCCTGTGTGTATGGTTTTTGACATTAGTAATGTTATGCATAAAAATATGCGTAATGAGGATTATGCACATCAAAATTTCGGGGAAAATCATTATGCGTATTGATTTTATGCCTTCCAACAGAGAACCTTCAGAAAAAACTAACTCCTTCAGAAATAAACGTTCAAATATGATTACGAAGTCACGGTTGCGTAAGGCAAACTTTTCACCCACATCTTTTTCAAGCCAGTTTGAAAATTAGGCGTTTTTTAGAAAATGATTACCGCGTGCGTCTGTAATTAGAAAGTTTCGAGTTTAATTGGTACGGCACGGTAATTGTGACTTGTTCCGAATTAACCGAGTTGCCCTGTTTTCTTGTTGAGCGCGATTTACAAGTACTTTGGAGGAGTTAACGTACCTTTGAATGTGTTTTAAGGGTAGCGAGTGTGGGTAGGTTTAGGAGGCCATTTTGAGGTGTCTAATGTCTATTTAGGACCTGAATTTCCTGTGTTGGCATAGAACAGTTCTCCGTTTCTTCAGTGCCGTAAAGGCGAATAAGGAAGGTTTTAGGTTAAGGTATGCATTAGGCGACAGGCTAGCAACCTCACTATTATACTACCTCTTCCATCTGTTATCAAACCTAAAGTTACACGAGACGTGGCTGCGAAGTTTGAAACAGTCTTGGTATAGCAGAGGATCCAAAACGTTAAATTGTCAAAACCATGTCTGTTTCACGCTACGCAGCCACTTCTCGCATAATTTTAGGTTCAAATACAGGTTAAATAGTGACAGGTTGCTAGTCTGTCGCCTAAAATGTACCTCAATCTAGTTCCTTGGTCGCCTCTTACGACATCCACAGAAGAAATGAATAGACGTGTTTTCTAAATCCAACACCACACGGAAAACTTCTCATACATGTAATTTATTACGTGACAATGTATATTTTTTCATTAAAGTCGAGTTTATTAGTCTTGATCAAATGTTAGTTGACTAATAAAATTTTAAGCGGTTCACTTATTGCCGGCAGCCGGCGGGCTGCCGGTTGCTGGCATGCCGGGAAACGATCAAATGCCACTCGAAATATAGGTAGATCTAACCTTTTTAAATGCTTTAATCCAAAACAAGTAATCGATGAACTCGAATGAAGCCGTTGGGAGCGTTACATTATTCTTGCAAACAATGTACAAAAATTCAACGAGGCAGAATAGATAGCGCCTAAGCGCCGATATTACCTAATAGACCGCAATATTGTTATGAAAATGGCGGCTAAGCGCGAGTTGGACTTAACGAAGGGTTCCGTATAGGTGTCGAGAAAATATAATAGTGATGTTTCACTACCGAAACGTTTTCTTTGGTGAACGTGCGGTTTCTGACGCTTCCTTTGTTTATTTATTGTTTGAGAGAAGCACTGACCCATTCCACATTTTCATACATAGGTAAATTCAAAACACCTGCGTTTTCCGTAGACAAGATCTAAGCTAATTCACGCTACATAGCCGCTTTTGGTTATTAAATACAAAATTCCGGAAACATAAATGATACATTCTTTGGATTTATAACAGTCAAAAATTGCACGATGAAGACAAAATATTTTGTCATAGTCATTAGTCAGTTAGTTATGTAATTAAATCTTTTATGTTATGGCAGTTGCGATACTTAGAAGCTCAAAAAAATAATCGTCAATTTCACAGATTAGGACGTATTCACAGACTTATATCGAAATAGATAACGCGAGTTCCTGCATTTGTATGAACCAAGCGTGCCACATTTTCTCTACCCACTGTAACGTCACATGAGCGCTCTAGTGATGGAAATTGACAGTCCGAGTGAAACCGATTCAAAAATGATACCGCCTTATTCAAGTTGTCCTGTCTCTAGGCAGTTAAGTCTAATCTAAGTGGTACAAAACTAAATGAAATCGCGTCAAAGGAACATTGCTCTCCCTTTTGGCTTCCTTTAGTACCTACGTACACTTGAGTTATCTATTTTGAAAAAACTCTGTAGACGCATTATAAGGTTCTTTTGCCGCTCCCATTTCGCCGCGGAACCCCAAAAAGTTGCGTAGCGACATCTGTATCCCACACCCACGTAAGGGATGAAATGTTTATCCGATACATTTTACGAGTAATAGCCTGAAAGGAAACAAATTTCATTAAACCTTGCGGCCGATATGGAAAAAGTTTGTCCCCAGCTTATGAACGTTGTACTATAAACGGCTTTTCTAGTCAGAAAAGCAATAAGTTTGTTTATATTAAAATTTACACGTGACACCCGCGGGATGGGTTTTCGGGAAACTTTTAGAAACTTTCAAAATGGATACCACAGTTTCTTGTGCACGTAACGTGTCAAGATCTAAACTAAAATGTCGTTTCTTTCGTTTGTTCACATCTTTTTTGTTGAGTCTCATCATTTGAGCCCTAAGACGTCCATTGCTGAACATAGGCCTCCCCTTTAGACTTACATAAGTTACAGTTCCATAATATTGTTGAGTCTACCGGCGCTTTAAAGAACATGACTGCCAAAAAGAATGCACCAAAAGAAACTAGGCGAAAGATTATTTCTATGGTTCTATACCCAAAGGGTGAAACTTCGCTACCTGTCCGTCCGTACGTCTGTCAACAGGCTAAACTCTCGAACCGTAGCAAAAGAGATCTAACAAGGAAAACTCTAAAACTAAGGAAATAGCGTAAACCCTTGAAATCTAAGATAGCTCAAGACGTTCCCGAGTTTAAACTCTGGCAGTGACGTATGCATTTGTTTATCTCGAGAACTATTTGTAAGACTCTCGCTGCAGATGTCTGAATGGAGACTTACGATAAGATGTATATATCACCGGAAAATAACACATTCCGTAAGTTTATAAATTTCCTAGGAAGTTTATAACCTTTCGTAAGATTCCAAACGGGAGACAAAAAATGTTATTACGCCCACATTTTTGCAAAATTTAATATAATCTAACCTAACCTAACCTAATCTAACATAAATAAAGCTAATCTGATCTAAATTAACATAATCTAACCTAACCTAACGTAAATTGATTATTTTACGGAAATGCGGCCGTAAAATAGTACAATTTGTTTGTCGTTTGGAATCTTACGGAAGTTTATAAATTTCCTGAAAATTTTTAGGAAATTTATAAACTTACGGAATGTGTTATTTTCCGGTGACATATACATATATTTGGAACAAATGCACATGCACACCACTCTTGTCACCTTCTTTAGGGAAACTGTAAGAACTAAACGTAAAGTGATTCGAAACAGTGCTAATTTAGTTCGTTGAGTTTTTTTTTCAATTAGTAGCTTTTCTATGTATAAATCAAAGGCTACTTTCAAGTATACATAATAACATGTCTGTATTCCCGAAGGGTAGGTAGAGCAAACGAAACGTTTCATAGACAAATCTTTGCCAATATTTTCATGATTTGTAGCCACTTTCAGGTTGTTAGCTTGCTGCCTAACATATACCTCGACCTAATACATCTTTCCTTGCTTCTTATGACGTCAGCGGAAGAGAGTGATTTAATTTTAAATACGACACAATAGGTCATGGAATACTTTTAAATAGATACTGTAGGTATACTTCCATGGAATCGAGGAGCCACTGTGAATATTTTTCAGTCAGCATTTTACCAGCCAATGATTGGTCTATCATTCCTTATGACTTACTATTCCTTCGATAGTTGGTCAAATATCGTAGGAATTAATAAGTCGTCATGGTAAGTAGGTCATTACATCAAGGCTATATCCTTTATCATTGAAAACAGCCCTGAATATTTAATTTTGAATCGACGCCGTGCTTTCTCGTCTAAATGATGAGGAATATTAGAAAATGACATTGTTAAAATTGTAATGGCGTCGAAGTAGTAACTATAACAAATCCTTTCTCATTATATAGTTGGTTATTGAAAAAAGGAAATAGGTTTAGGTATGATTACTGTATTCGTCTATATTTAAGCCTTAAAGTATGCGCCTATGTAAAGAAAAATTGTCCTGGTTTTGACAGAGAAAAGTTTCGAGTGCTCTGTTTACTTGGGATCTTTGGCGCCTATTTTAGGTGCAATGTTTTTTTTTAAACTTCAAGTAGACGTTTGCTCAGTACAAAAAAATAATCTGTGACAAAGTTTTCCGATCAAGAAATCAATCGGTTCAACTGTCTTGATCCGTTTAACCGCTTCAATTAACCCACCTTGCTACAATCCTTCATATTTAAACCAAATCAGTTCCCCAAACAGTAAAATCACTCCTAAAACTTTGAACACAGTCAAGGACACTATTAATTGTCGCGTGCAAGCGTTCCGTGTCCACACGACTCGTTACGAAGGCTCTAATCAGTTACGGGATTGACATTAATTCCTATTACACAAACCCGCCCTATATTCATTGAATAGACCTATTTATCTCGAAATCTAATCAACCTACTTCTTTTCTGGGCAACCTTGTGGCTTTGACATTACGTTTTGTAGGATACACCCTTGTGGTATTCCCTGAAGAGGTACCAGACGGAATTGTGATTTTGTTTCTATAAAATTGTTAGGTTTTTCAATCACTTTAGTTGACTGTGTGGTGTCTGGGTAGAATAACACCTCTCCATTTCTTCCGTGGATGCCGTAAGAGGCGACTAAGTAAGTAGGTTTAGGTATGCTTTAGGCGACAGGCTAGCAAATTGTCACTATTATAGGTACGGTCAAGGACTTTAGACATGAGCCACCATAGAACCTTTTAAAAAAAAATATTTCCTTTGATAATTAATGGGACGTCATCATGACGTTTACTGTGAATCGATTCCATGGTGGCTCATAAATTAAGTCCTTGACTGTACCTCTTCCATCTTTTTTCAAACCTAAAATAGAAGTGGCTACGAAGAGTGAAATGATCATGCTTTTGTCTGTATCACGTTTCGTTTGTCCTGCCTACCCCGTTTGGGAATTTGGGTGTGATTGTACGAGTATATACAATGTATGCTAATTTACGTGTTGTGATTGCGATTACTATTGGTTCATTTAAAACATATCGCTCGTTACGTATCTTTGTACATCTCTGATGGAAACGCCTTAGTGCATTTATACAGTTAAAAGAAGTGAATAAATTTGCAACTTTATCTACGGCTTGTAAAGTTCCAAAGTCATTTGAAACAGATGTTGTGAGCACAACGTTGAAGATTAGGAGCAAGAAAGTTGCGTAGGCAAAAAATTAATGCAGAAAAGTTACAAAAAAATGTATACTAAGTGCTCAGTCAGTGCAAGTCCATTTTATTTCTTAATTAATAAAAAAAAACATCGGTCTAGTTTCAATGACTTGTTTCCAAATCGCTTTTGCAAACTGATCTTCATTAATTATTAACCTCCTGTTTCTGTTCATTATGTAAACTGTCCCTCTTAGGCTGCCTTTCCACCAGAGAAGTGCTAGCTACGATGCTACGGATGCGTTTGATATCCACCAATCATATTCATTGGTGCACATAGCATAGCACCGGTGGAAACGGATTTCGTAACGCAGCTTAATACATCTTCGCAGCATAGCTGCATAGCACATGTCTGGTGGAAAGGCAGCCTCACGCAAATTGGGTAGATGACCAAAAAAACTATTTAGTCCGTCAGGTAGATTACTAAAAAATATTGTACACATATTTTTTCTTTTATTTGACAAACAAGAGTAATGACGAGGATAGCGTGCTCTAAAGTTTCGAGTGATGTCACGTTTGAGTGCAATTTTTACTCAAACGTGACGTCACGAGCCCCCACTCTGGAAATATGATGATTTCATTGTCGATGCTTAGTCATTTGATAAAAGAAAAAACACGTGTGTCATATTTTTCCATAATTTAACTTACGGACTAATTAGGATAGCGTGCTCTAAAGTTTCGAGTGACGTCACGTTTGAGTGCAATTTTTACTCAAACGTGACGTCACGAGCCCCCACTCCGGAAGTTTGCTGATCTGTACCTTTCTCGATGTTTAGTCATTTGATAAAAGAAAAAAATATGTGTGTCATATTTTTCTGTACTCTAACTTACGGACTGATTAGATCGATATATTTTTAAACCTGTCATCATCCCTATTGGTCAGGAATGCCACCGCCAAAAGACCTTCAGCATCACTCCTCCTCCAACAGGTGTCAGCAGTGGTGGATGATGTCTACACGGAGCACTCCCACGTCGCTGGCTCCTTCGCCATGCTGGCCAGCTCGAGGGCACACGTGGGGGGCTCCCTCAACGCCAGAGCACTGCCGGGTGCCAGGGTCCATACCAACTTCATCGGGTGCTTGAAGAAGGTAATGCGTGATGCTGCTCCCAATATTTAACCTGTTGACTCTTTAATCTTGTAGTTTAGACGAAAGATAATTGTATGACTGCTCTGTCACTTTCTCTTTCTATAAGAATGGTTAAGAGGTAGGATTTGTATCTTGGTGGTTCGTATTTTCTTTGGAGGTAGGTCTCCAATGTATCATCTGTGAGCTCAGTAATTCACTAAGAACCTACCAAGTTACATCAATTGTTTCTCGAATTAAATTATTCTTCCACAGGTTTTTTTATACATTGATCATCGTTGATTTTATCATTTACATGATGCTTTTCATTTAATTACTTTCAGTAATATTGATGTATTATCCAATTAAATATGTATGTTTTTGTTTTTGAACCGAAATCAAGTGGCTCATATAGAGTGAATGTAGATAAAGTAATGTAGGCAAGCTGTCACACAAATCAATTTATCATAAAATTTGCCCTTTACAAACCAGAATTAACCTTTCATTATTTTTAGCAGTCGCATAAATAACTATTATGACTAATCCTCAATTCTGTCTCTAGGTGGAATTCTCCGCGGACACCCTTCGTCTAAACCTGATCGACCTGGCCCGTACGGGCAGCAAGCTCATCACGGTCACTGGCCGTCTGGAGTACGCCTGCACCGCCACGGATTCTGCTGACCCTGTCACCTTCACCACCAGGGATGCCCACTTGGTAAGAAGTCATGACTATCATTGGCAGAATCATCTACTGACATGTCATCATTTCGGCGTGGTCTTGGGTTTGGGAGTCCGCCTATCTATTACTTTTATGGATGTCATGAGAGCCGACTAAGGTTCAAGTATGCTTTAGAAGGCAAACTGTAACTTACTCTTTTTAATCTGTTTTTAAACCTAAAAAAATTATAGTTGTCAGCCATTTGTCTATGTCACTGTGTCTGTATGTGTGTCTGTTTATATCTCTACTTAGACGTAAATAAACTTTTCGGTTCCTTAAAATGGTAATGCCCTAGAGTGCTACCGTACGAACAGTCGGTCTGAAAACAGAATACACAACAGATAAAACAGACAAGACATTGTTTCTTACGCGCCATAAGCAGAGAAAAACAAAACCGGCCAGCACAATGTCAAGGTTCCACAATTTAAAAACGCAGCGGCCACTCCATTGTGAAAAGTACAATGAATATCTTCCGTCAAATAAAACCACAAAGGCTTCGTTAAGCTGAGAATCGAGATCCTTCACGGACGCGTAATTGAGCATTTTTCGGGCACTCCCCGAGACACCTCATTACCCGGAAAGAGTCGGCGAAAGTACCTAAGCACCAATTAAAAACAATGGTCTGTCGCCGGCCGCGTGAAAAATCCTATGCAAACCCGATCGTTAAAGACGTAGTTTGCTGGTGGTGAGGGCCCTATAAACGCCGGACTCTCGAATTTGGCCGAGTGCTCCAAAGTGCCCTAGAGAGAGCAATGCACCCTGATTAGATTGCGATGTTCGATCCGAGCCGAGCGTTTGGACGTTGCGGCGAGACTAAGTATTCTATTGATTGGTTTGTGGCTATGTTCGTGCCCGTTTATTGTAGTGTTAACTTATCTTGAATGGGTGACATTCAATTGAGCTCAAGGAACATTATTTGTTCTATTCCATTCGAGTTTATCGTGATCTACAGCAATATTAAAAGTGAATGCAAATGTCTTGTAGGTATTAGTATTTGGTTAGTTGGTATTTAACAACTGAATTATCTGAATGCCGTGTCGCGTGCTTAGCCGGAAAATGCTTCGAATAACTTGTCAAAATGTCCTTCAATTCAAAGTCAATTTCATATAATCACTCTAATTATGACTATAATGAAGGTAAATATTTCAAATTAAATTCGACATCACGTTTAAATTGTTTGAACGTCTCGGGAAATATCATACGACGGAAATTTACTTAGGCTTGTCATTATCAAAATTCGATTTAGTTTACATTCCGGCTCCGAGTGTTGTCCCCTGCGGAACTCAAATTTTGTCAAGGAGACTAGTTTGGGAAACGTAATATTTCGTCGTGTAAGTTCAAGAAATTTATTTTTACTCGACGTCGATAAGTGACATTGACAAATGTCACTATTGCAGTACAATAGATTACATGTGAAACGACCGTCATTTTCATTTATTTTATAAATCGATCACTTTACCTGACACAGTACCCTGAGACCTTTTTTTTTACAGCAAATGGGACTTTGATATATTTATGTGTATGTATGTTATACAGCACTATTTAATTAAATAATAAATGGGGATGATAGGAGGACACTTAAAAAAAACTCTTAAATTAAATAATTACTCCTTAAATGTAGCCCGTTCTTTATCAAACGCCTATAATAATTCTCAGAAGTGTTGATACACGATCTTTAGAGGATGTTTTGAATTGGAGGCATTGTTCGAAGACTATACCAAATTGAGTTGTTGTTAGGGTTTCGTAGCGATTGAATTGTTATTCTTAGGCCTTGGGGAGCTGGAGGATCTAACTTTACGAGAAGTTCCTATCAATATGGAATTAGTTGGCTCATCTAAATTATATTGATGTTTATTGAGTTTGTCTTATTATTTAGTGTCCTTTGGGGATGAAAGCATTTCGTGGGTTTCATGAACGAAATGGTTCTGCGTATGATTATTTATAAATACTTAGATTTTAAATAAGGTATTATACAGTACATAGTAATACATACAACGCATCACACCTGTATTCACAAAGAAGATGGGCGAAAAGAAACACGTTACATAAACAAAACCATGACTATTTCACGTTTCTTAGTTTATGCTAGCATATAGTTTAGGTTTTAAGTTAAGAGGTATAATAGAGAAAGGTTTCTATGTTGTCGCTAAAACATACCTTAACCTATTTTCTTAGTCACTTCTTACGACATCCACAGAAGAAATAATGATGTATTTTAAACCCGAAATCTACATGACCCAATTTTGTTTAAATTTTTATCCCAGCATCAACCTTCATTAACACGAACTAACTAATATTCCTAATTATTCTACGAAGCCGAATCAAATCCCAATCAAACTCCGACCTCTTTAAACTAAATTCACCCTTATCAACGAGTCGACCCAAACAACAGAATTCGAAAGGGACCACAAATCAATACGATACTACGAATACTACACAAATAGTTTGCTACCAAGAATTCGATCATTTAGTCAATTACGGGCGAAGCCACAACCTTGGGCTGAGTAGGGTTGTTTCTACAAAATTGTACGTGTGTTTTGTTATTTAATAGCCTTTGGATGGTATACAGCTACAATTAAATTGTGCTTGTAGTAACATTTTTGAAATCGTGGATGGATCAGTGTTTTGGAGACAGGTAAATGACAACATATTTTGTCATTTTCTTGTACTAAACCGCCGATTAATTGAATGTAAATAGAATATTGAGACGAGCCGTCAGTACTGAAAAAATATCCATAGGCCAATTCAAGGTTAGTCAGATTAATCATTAGTCTTTTAGTGGTTAATCTAACCAACCTTTCGGCATTAGTCTTTTAACAGAACATACAACGGATTAAGATAATGCCTCTTAATTTGCCTTGTGCGTTTAGAAATTGAAATAAGGTATAGGCGGCAGGCTAGCAGCATCCTGTCACCATTATGTCTCTTAATGTAAAACTTCCAGTTATGCTGTCTGTAGCTACGAAACGTGAAACGGGCATGGTTTTGTAATGTTTTTTGTGTACTGCCTTTCCCATTTGGGAATAGAGATCGAAGAAGACGAGTATCTTTTATTTCCAAAATTGCACGGATCAGTTTCTTCCAGACGAAATTTCCCTTCGATTGCTAGACTCTAAAGATTCCGAAAATTGATGTTTGGTGATACCTCCGGGCTCTTTCATTTTCAAGTGCTATTAATAAAGAAAACTTTAGGTGTACCCCTTTGCCGCCCCTAATATTTAGCCCCCGGCCTCCCATTACCGAGATCAACCCGATAAACTTCCACTACAACAAATGATTTTATTGGAGGTCTTTATTCTTCAACTTTTTAACGGCGTCTTTTAGGGCATGAGTTTAGAGAAAGTTCGAAAAATTCGCGTAAATCAGTTTTAGTATTACTCTGTGAGAAATTCTGCTCAGTCTGGAGTTTGCAAAACTTAAGTTGCCAGGATTTCGTTTATTTATGAGCATCAATTGAAACAAATGAAGATATTCTCAATATATTTAAAGTAAAAAAGGCATTTACAGGAGGCTATAAATTTTAGAAGGGGACTTATGACGGACACTCGATAGGACACGACAAATTCTTATTAAAACCTACTGGAAGGAAAAATGGAAGGGAGAAAAGGCAAAAGAAGGCCATGTCTGACCTATTCTTACCAGGTGAACATAAAAGTGAGAGTACATACTCTCGTATCAGAAAGCAAACAGCTGACCTTACACCTTTCCGAGTGATGGTTACTCCTCCGACAAGACCATAACTCTTTAAAAGAAGAATTAAACAGCCTGTTTGTTATCTAATGGATATTATCGATAAAATCAATTGATCTCCGATTCGGTCCCAAGATAGAAAATGTGACAGTCATTCTTTCACTTTCTGTCTATAATAAGATTAATAAAGGCACTTAAGGCAAGTTGCGTACTATCGAATTCGGTTTGAAAGACTACTTAAATTGATTGACCTTTATTATTTATTTACACTAGTAATCCACTTTAGTGACAGCGTTCTTTCTTATTGTCCTGTCCAGAAGAATTTATTTAAGAAAATTCTTGTCAGAACAAGAGTGAAAATAGCATCAAAATCCGTGGACTTTCTGGGTTTGCCGCGATCGCGCATTCAGGTAAGGGAATTGGCATTTGAATATAAAAGGTTTACGATTGGGATTTTTAATAGTTACGAAGATTTATTGGATTTCGTAGTCCAAAACTAACTAAATTTATCGAACGCAAGAATTCTACTCTATTTAAATTCACTTTGGATTTGTCCTAAAATTTCGCCATTGGGCTTCAGGAAGTACAAGTAGATTGTTGTGATACATTCTTTCTGTAAAGGAGGAGGTAGTCGCTAATTAACTGATGAGACCGAGTGCGAAAGTTTTACTGTTCATTGTTACCGAGATTCTTTAAGGCTTGATTCACACTTTAGACTGTGAAATCACACAAAAAAAGTTTATCAAACCAGCTGTAATAGCCGTAGTAACTCAGCGGTTTGACTTGTGTCACACAGAGGACGGTGGGTACTGAATTTTGCGGAATATACCAGCAAAATCTGACTTGATACCTATTTACTACAAGCTCTTCGATGAAGGAAAACATGGTGAGCAAAACTACACACAGCGACGAAGTAATTCATTGTTGTGTGTGAAATTCCCTATCCGCACTGGGACCGCGTGGGGCCTTTTCATACTGAGAAGAGGCTTGTGCCCAGCAAAGGCACATGTTTAGGCTGGATTATTAGGTAGAATGGGATTTACAAAAATGGAGTTAGATAGGTACCTACTTATGAATCTATGCCGATCTTTCAATGCTCAAGCTTAGTATAACATAAACGTTCAACTGTGTGTAGTATCGCTATATCTACTCCAACACATCCGTTCAAAAATTGTCAAATTCCACTCAGATTCTATTAAACAAACCAACTGATTTCGCGACTTTTGTATTAGTTATGATGACAAAAAAGATCTTAAGATCTTTCGCTTTGAGATCCTCTTACGGTTGATTCAAAGAGTTTCGAGTACGCTCGAGTCTTCCCTGTTTTGTTTGATTCATGTTTTATATTTTGTATGAAAAGGAGATTCTATGGGTGTCATTGCTGAAAATTATACAACCTTTTTGTATGTAAACGTCTTTCTGGGAATCATTTTCAATTAATACACATTGCGCTTGTATTCCAAAAATGGGATGTGAAGAACAATATGTAAAAATAGGTATCAGGAAGCTAGCCTATCGCATAAACCATGCTAAACCCATTTTCTAAGTCGCTTGTTATTTTTAACCCAACACTTTATGACTTTTAATTTAATAAAAAAGGAAGGGAAGTCTCTTGCTAATAAACTATTAAAAAGAGGTTTCCGCTTAAGTCAGAAGTGTTTGATAACCATGACTGTTATGTCTGATTTACACCACTCCATTTTTTCAGCGGATAATTAGATTGAGATATATTTTTAGGCGACAAGCCAGCAACTAGTCACTATGATACATCTTCAAACCTATGGCTTCGTCTAAGTAACGCCGCACATGCTCTGCCTTCCCCATTCCGAAATACAGGCATGATGTATGTATGTATGTTCTATAATCATAAACCCGGTAGGAGGAACTTACAAATGTATTTAATTTATTACAAAATATAATAATCGCTACAGAGACGAAAGTTAAACGAATTCATGAAATCATAAAATTGACAAAATATTCCAATCTGGTCATTCTCGGAATTTATTGCCTCCTATCTAATTATTCTGTGGAAACTTTCCGATAACTTTTAAAAATACGACTCAAAGCAAACTCACGACAAACCGCTACTGGAAATTGGTAGTCTATGGTAGGTAGAATTAGGCTTGGGATTCCCCGTGACTTCTTCAGCTCAAACTTTAGTAGATAATTATCCTTTATTGGATTTCAGCAAAAAGTCAGTAGTAATAATGTTGACGCCACAAGAGATTAAAGAGCTACTTTAAGTAAGCTTAAGAATTGCAATAAAGGATCCGCATCCGTAAACGCGGAATTTCCACATTAAATTTCATGTCATCATCGGCATCCGCGAAAACTCAATGCGCAATTCACGCGGATGCTGCCCTTGTATTATTACTATTTGGTGAATTTACATTTTAGTGGTGCGGGATTGATTTACAACCTTTGCCAAATTTGACTTAGCTCCTTAGTTCCTTGATATTTTAGAACCAATTAACTAAAAATAGACAAAATACTTGGCTGCTTATTCTCATCCGCATCCGCGAATGTGAGTCGTTCAGTATCCGAATCCGCAAATGAAAAAAAAAGACATTCGCGACGTACCTGCTATAGATAAAGAAAATGCTTTCAGCATTTTTGGCACAATACCAGGGGGCCTCCTGTCACAGATATTTTAACCCTTTTTGTTTTCATTTGTAAGTATTAAGTTTAATTGAAGGTAAATAATAAACAACCGCAATTGATGTGAGTAACTTTTTCCACAGATACTACCAAAGTGGGAGGCCGTGAAAACTGGAACAATATCGTTCAAATTCCGAACGAATGAACCTAACGGTCTCATTCTCTTCAACATGGGCGCCAAGCCACCAAGGGTAGGTTGCACGGTAAGGGGTGAAGCTTTTGGGGTTGGACAGATCACTAAAGACATCACCATGACCATTAAAATCGATCGGATCATCAAAAAGTTCACCACCATGAGTTTCATCAACATTACGTAAGGTTACATCCATCTAATAGGGGATTGCATTATCTTCTTTTAAGATCGCATTGTAAAATAATGCTTCCAAATTTCCGCTTTCATTAATTATATCTCATGTTTTATCAAACACATTGCAATTCCCTATGCTAAGTCAATGGATGTAAAGATTCCTATTTGATTTGTAAACGGAGAAAGCCGTTTCATGATCAAAGAGGAATACATCCATTGAAGCCCGCATGCTAGGCTCTGATATTAAATGAAGTAAATTAATCCTGGTAACACATAAATAGGGGAATTTGTGTATGGTACCTTATAAAGTTTCACCCACTTTTGAACATCCAAGTGTTTTTTATGTTTATAATATCTGTTATCTGGTGCACTGTAGATGTAAGACCACGGAGACACTATTAGGAGCCCCACACGTGATAGAAGACGCTACGCTGACATGACGATGTTGTCAACAAGCTTTAGCATCTATAGAGAGGGCTTTATCAATACCTACACAAATTTGCACTATTGCTTCCACGGTTTTATTAATCACTTTACATTCTCAACGCTTTGAAAAGTCATAGACTCAACTTTCGCCTTGAACTGAATATATTCACGATTCACTTGTTTTTCTAATATTTACCGATAGTCTGTTGTCTCTGAATTTGAAAACAGAATTTATAGTTCTTTAATCAGATTGATTCCAATGACATGCTAGTATTTTATTCAAATCGTTCGCGATAGTTTGCATGTATTACTTGCATCAGACAGTTTTTATTTTGCTGTGAGTTACTGTTATATCGATTTTCACTAGGCTATGTTCTATTTATAGCAGCTGGCGTTTTGTTACTTTTAGGTATTACACTTTTGCATGTTTGTCAATGATGTCGACGATGTTAGTTTATTTGAAGTAGCGAGTTTTCATTCGATAAGTCAATTTAAACAGAAAAGTGATAGTGAAATAAAATAGATACACACGCCTTTATATTATAGAGATTAGTACGACTTGTTTCGGATCAATTCGTGACTCATTATCGAGACGTACCAAGATGTGCTCGTCTAACCGCCGCTGTGTTGGCGCGTTGCGCCCAATGATGGGTCCCGATTTTGTAAATTTTCGGACATACTGGTATCCACAACTCAACGATTTAGATGAGCTCATTTAAGAATTGTGTGTATTCGTTTTAATAAATAACAACAGTTTAAAATTATACCACCGATAATTATGTTTCAAAAATGTTTTCTGTATCACCTTGTCAAAGGTCCATTTAAAGTGCCGTCATTTACAAAGATATCAACACAGTCAAAATAACAAAAATGTGAGCGTGTACATAATTTTGGCACTATCGGCGTATGTAGTTATGTTTTAGCTGACTGTACCCAGATAAATAAACAGGCACTTAGTAAAATTACAATCAACACGCATCTATCTAGATTTCTGTTTTAGTTTATCACCCGTTTGATATTAGCTTATTTAAAAAGTCAACTACAAATTGGATAAAATATAACACTGGCCTTATGCATGATTGTAACGCGATTTGGCATGTTTCTTACGGTTTCGGAGCGCGGCAACTAGGGATTGCAATTGCTGGATCCAGCATCCAGCAATCCAGCTGGATCCAGCGCCTTTTTAAGCATGCTGGATCCAGCATACAGCGCTGGATCCAGCGGTGCGGATCCGCAAACGTATAAATTTCTATTATTTCGTTTTGAGTTGCCACCATTTCCAATAGAATTGTTTATAAGACCAAAGGAGTGCGGGGGTAATATGGTTTATGAGTATTTAATGACCCTAAAACTGCCCAGTGTAGAGGTCGAAAGGGCATTCTCAGCGGCCGGCTACTTAAGTACTTATGCAGTTCA
>BHDV01039530.1:80588-96271 GCA_005406045.1 Adoxophyes honmai | reverse complement strand
AAACTGACCAGTGTAGAGGTCGAAAGGGCATTCTCAGCAGCCAGCTACTTATGCAGTTCAGTGCGAAGCAGGTTGGGAGATTAGACTATAAATAGATCAATTGTTTTCTAGGGGATTTCCTTTTTATTTCCAGAGGATTCAGAAAAAGAAGTAGTCGGTCTCTTATCGTCAGATTTGAAACTGCCTAATTATCAGCTTTCGATTTTCGTAACAAATATTATCGATTAACGAGTGCGCAAATAATATTTCGGAGCTTCTTTTGCTACAAAAAATAGATTGGAGATTAAAATAGTATTATTGTTACAGTCCTTTTTCGTAGTTAATTTGGAAATAATTTGTAACATTTAATAAGATATTGCTTACTTGAGGTACATGTTATTTAATTTTAAGTTGATTATTTTTATCTCAAACGATAGGGAAACTAAAGCAAATTTATATAAAATATCATCAAACGTGTGATAGATTATTGTAAGAAGTACAAACTAAGGAAAAAAGTCTTTAAAATGACGTCTTTTTTGTCTTTTCACATTTTGCTGGATCCGCGCTGGATCCAGCTGGATTGAAAACGCCGCTGGATTGCAATCCCTAGCGGCAACATTGGCAGTGGTATCAGCTGTTCTCTGTTCGGCTAAGATGTGAGGTGACGAAAGAATTAACGCACGTGGCATCTGACATCCCAAAGCAGACTATGGTATGAGTGTCAACTTAAATGGACATGCGCCATTTTGAAAAAGAACGGCAGTATACCAGTCCAAGTTCAACTATAGTGTCATGCAATAGAACTCGACAATCACGTAAACTGATTGCTCCGTAAATACGTATCTATCATCAAATCATTTGATTTCTGACCTAACATAGAATCAATTTACTGTAAACGTCATGGTCATATTGCATTGCCCGATATAGGAGATCATTGTGACAATTCAGGTTCAATTACTCGTATAGCATCTTACAATAGAACTTGGTAATCGATCCATTTGGTTTCTGACGTGGCATAGAATCTTACAGTGAACATCATGGTGATATTGCGTTACCAATAAATTGGATTGATTGTTTACCAACAAATTGTTAATAGGCTTTGAATGATTTGATTGTACATTTTAAAATCTCAATCTTGATCATCTACGGTTCTCAACTTTAAAACGTATTTAACAATTATTTCAAAATTAAATAAGTACCTGTTGAGTTTGGACTTTACTCTGTATACTTCTTCGTTTATACGATTGCCAGTTTTAATTGAATACTGCCTTAGAAAAGTCCAAACAGAAACAGTCTACAGCAGCCAGCGTTGCCGTGCTAGCCGAGCACGCTAAAATTACCACATTAAAACCAACATGATATTCCAATTAAACTTCGTGCATGCCTCAAACGAGGTTAGCCATGCACGTAATCACCTTAAAAGCATGTGTTTAAACAATCACTTAAATAACGCCATATCACGCACCGTGATGTTCCAGGCGGATCTGTTCGCGGTGGAGATGCTCAACGGGTACATCTACGTGCATATGGACCTTGGGTCTGGTGGAGTGAGGGTCAGGGCATCCAGGAGAAGAGTGGACGATTCTCACTGGCATGAGTTCCTGCTGAGGCGGACTGGCAGGGATGGAAGAGTGACTGTTGATGGAGCTAACGCCGAGTTTAAGACTCCAGGTAAGCTCACGCAGAGTCATTATGGTGACTTTAGTAGAAATAACTTAATCAAAATTACACATACATACATACATATCCTCACGCCTGCATTCCCAAGAGGGGTAGGCAGAGCACATGAATTCAAAAATCCAGTGCCACGTTCAGCAATTTCAGGGTAACCAGATAATTAAACGTGATATTGCAGTGACAGGTTGCCAGCACATCGCCCACAATGCACTAACCCTTTCCCAGAGTCGACTCTTACGACACCCACGGGAAGAAAGGGGGAGGTGCTATTCTAACCCGGCACCACACGGGTAATCAAAATTAAAAGGATGTGAAATAAATGTAGCAGAAATGAGAGCGTTTGGAAAATTGTAATCGAAGGGAACACCAGGGAATACTAAGGAACGAGCTGGTTTGAAAGTTAGCATAGGGACTAGTATGAAGATACGTCAACAACATTGTCTTGTGATTGTGACACCAACTCCAAAATTAAAATTGTGTGTAATGTCGTAGTCAGGCAGATACACAGACATAAAAGTCACACCTCATAACCCCTTAATTTAACCAACGTCCTCATTCCAGGAGAATCAAACCAACTGGAGTTGGACGGTCCTCTCTTCGTGGGTGGTTTGGGCTCTGAATACTCAGCAGCCAAGACGCCAGCTGTGCTTTGGACAGCTGCTCTCAGGCAAGGTTTCGTGGGCTGCATCAGGGATCTGATGCTGAACGGGAAACCGCAGGATCTCACCGCGTATGCGAGGCAACAGGACTCGGGTAAGAAAACCAAGACAGACATTTCTGTCTTGTGACTGCACATTGTATCATTGACAATATAATATAATTTCACGTATTAATGAAAAGACCGGCTAGGTAAATGAAATGTAAATTGTGGTTTACGATTTATTAAAAAAATCTACTTACTATCTTGTTCAAACCAATTTTTGGTGGAAGTTTAATCATTCTCTTATTTTAAAAGAGTGAGGTGGGGGAGGGGGTAACATTTATCCACTTTGGAAGAATCCCTCGCTCAAACCAGGCATTCAGTATTATTAAAAGAAAAAAATAGAAAATAAAGCGGCCTAAGGTTAGTGGGACACAAACCCAGTCTTTTAATGAATGTATGATGAAAGTGAAAAGTATCAAATTATCAAAAGTCGTAGAACAAAATGTCTTCGTTTATGATGTTGCGAGCTTGTTGATCTTTTATAAATAACCCTCTATATTTTTTCCGATACACCTTGTCTGTCAATCGAAACGAATGAGCCATTAGGTTATTACAGAATAACTAATTAATTGCCAATTAATTTAATATAAAGTCGGTTCGATGTTGTGGACGAACCAGCACCCCGAAATGTTACGTTAAACTATTTATTTTGTTATCAAGATAATGATACAATTTTGTTGTACATTTGTTTATCTATTTAGTCTGTAAAAAAGCCGATCGGCGCGACATTTTACTCAGCTAAAACGATGGCTAGTGAGTAAAGCAAATTTTTTTCACTATGAGTGAGTCGCTTAGGTGTGCTATTACCGTGTGAAGTTTTTCTCGAACAATCGGGTGGGAGTGCTGGGACGCTATTGCTGTTGCTGGTCTCTAGGGCCTCGTTGGTCTAATGCCTCATCTTCTCCTCTTTCAATTCAGAATACCTGTCATAAATCTAGACTTACCTAGTAGCATTCAATTGTTTCCAGCGTCCGTCCGTCCAGCCTGCCACGTGCTGATGAAGCAGTGTGCCAACTCCCCGTGCCAGCATGGAGGCGTTTGCTCCGAGGGGTGGAACCGGCCGCTCTGCGACTGCTCTTCCACCAACTACGGCGGGCCGACTTGTGGCCGTGGTAAGTTTCACATCCTTTTCATTTTGCCTATTAATTGATCGCGTTTTTCATAGCGTTAAAATACCGTGGTAGTTTAGTGGTTTGACCTGTGGCCGTCGTCGTTCGTTGTGGTCGTGGGTTCTAATCCCAGGCTCGCACCTCTGAACTTTTTGGAATTTATGTACCAAATCGAATTTGATATTTACCACAAGCTATTCGGTAAAGGAAAACAACGTAAGGAGACAAGTATGAAACGACGAAGTAATTTAATAGATGTGCGTGAAGTTCTCAATTTGACGACAGATTGGAAGGGAGGAAGTTGACCCCTGGATTAACATTTTATTCCAAAAAAATACATAGATTCCGCAAGATGCCGATAAATCAACTCTACGCAGACAAAGTTGCGGGCAAGAGTTAAAAAAAAAATGAAGCTCCCCTCAACCTATAACACACCATAGTCTTTTGTTTCCTTTTGAACCGAACTACAGTACAGTATTGTAACAACAATGAACCAATAACATTTAGTAAGTAATAAGAAATGAGTGCGGCAGCCGGTATTAGTAATCAAGTAACTTCAGGAATATACGTTGTCGTTTGTGTCCTTCAAGCCTGATATCTGATAATAACAACTTGCGATGAGGTTTCTAGTTAATTGTAAGCAATTATATAGTAGTAATTAGATCCGTTAATGTTATAGTAGAGGAACGATTAAGCGGAGTAAGGTTCTCGATGATAATTTTGTATGAGCATTAGATGTAGGCTTGATTGTGAACGTAATTGCTATGAATTTATGTCAAATCAAAAACAAAGTGTGGTACTATCGAACCAACTGATTCCTGACCCACCACAGAACGTTGTCACAATAAACATCATAAACATTTCCTTTGTCAAGCAATGCAATGTCACTATGACGTTCACTGTGAATAGGTTCTATGTTGGGTCAGGAATCAATTGGTTCGATGGTACATTTGATTTGAGGGTTTAAAATAACGGTTTTTTTTCTGTGGATGTCGTAAGACCACGGAAGATTGGTTTAGGTGTGATTTAAGTGACAGGCTAGCAACCTTTCACTAAGTTATTTCTCTTTCATCAGTGCGAAAAGTGGCTATAAAATGTGAAATGGTCATGGTTTTGACTATGTAACGTTTTGTGTGCTCTGCGTATCTCATTTGAGAATAGAGGCGTCATTGTGTATACAGGGTGGTCCGAAACTGACCATAAAAAATTTAACCAGTCTACGCATCAGAAAAACCCTTGTGAAGTTTTTCCCCGGAATTTACATGTAAAAAAGTACAAAAATCTGAAAATATTGCCCAGTCTTTTGTACTCCGGCTCTTAGTCAACCACGTAGCATTGCAATGCAATCCCTATCACCAGTTAAAATTGCATTTTGTATTGCATAGTCAGAAGACTAAACACTGACCTCACTTTCTCTATTTTCAGAATCAGCAACAATCTTCCTGAACGGCAGCCAGCACCTGACGGCAGCCCTGGGGCCAGAGCACGTGACGCAGACCGAGGAGCTGATGCTGCGCTTCAGAACCACCAGGGCTGGTCTGCTGCTGAGGACCACGTCGGAACACTCCGCGGACCGGATAGAACTGGTCGTGGCTGCTGGGAGGGTCCGGGCTAATGTGCGGCTAGGAGACAGGGAAAAGGTAAAATCATCTTTGTAATTATAGTCGTACGGGGCGAAGGTTGAGGTATATTTTAGGTCACAGGCTAGCAACCCTGTCTCTATAGTATTTCTAAACTCAAAACCTAAAATTCCATGACATAAGTGACTGCAATATGTTTAAATAGCGTTTTGTGGGCTCCCATTCGGGTAAACAGGCGTGATGTACCTATGTGTATGTGTGTAATTATTGTCCAAATACTTCGTGAATTCCTGGGGATGAGGTCACGTGTCATAGCGACATGGAATGTTATTCCTTCCACCCTTGCAGTCACCGCTAATGCCTCCTATTCCCAGAAACAGTCATGTACAAAGTTGTTGGAGTATAATATCAGGGTAAAGCCGATCCTACCGACTGCGCCATGTTTTAGTATAATATGAAAGTTAGAAAGTCAAAAGACAGATCGTACTCTAGTTTATCGTTCTAATGGGTGGACTACATTCACTAATTATAATCTGTAGATACTTATTGTGGAAGAAGTTTCGGTATAGAGTTCCGTTTGTGATAAGTTCTGTTCCGCGCTCTATTACCTCTAAGCTTACCTTGCGTCTTAAAAAGTCTCAGTTAATAACTATCCGCCATAGAAAGGCAAAGCGCCTATTTGGCGCTCGAAATTACTCACAAGTGTTTAGTTGTCGTTCTAAGCTTAGGAGCTTGAAGACTGTAAGTTCTTGCCTCCCTTAACATAAAAAAACTTGTCTTCCAGAATCTCCTAGCTGGTTCCAACGTGGCGGACGATGCATGGCATACGGTCCGCTTCTCACGTCGCGCGTCCAATCTAAAGCTTCAAGTGGACGGAGCGCAGCCCGTGCGCGGTATGTTATGTACGTATGCACGGGACAGCACCCGCACACTTTTATTTTGACCCCCATAGTAGAAGGTAATGGTATTGGTTTCACTCCGAGCGAGGTGCGAAGTCAAACGATGCACTTCCTCGACCTCGTGTCTCATTGCGTTGGGTCAGTTGAAAATCAATTTATTCTCAAGTTCGTAGTGTACATTTTTGAACAACGTAATGATACAAGATATAAGGTTGAGTTAACACTTAGTAACTTTATCAGTATCAAACAGAAATCATTCATTGGGGACGGCTGGTTTTTGGAGACGGAGTGAAATCAAATGTAATAATTAAGTTTAAAATAGATTTTCGTTACAAAGAACGTTTCAAGACAACGTTTGTTATTGGTGTTAGATGTCCTATTAGAGAAGTAGTTAGCTGCTTATTTTCCGTTCGTTTCTAGCTGGCACTTGGTACCTTCACCTTTTAGTTGGATGCCCTGACTGACTTTGTTTAAGTTTCTTTCTCCTGTAGTATCCTATGTGAATGTGCTAAATTTTATAAACTTTTCCAAATTTTATTACAAAATTTATCTATTCTAAATTAAGCTACTATCTATAAGTTAAATGACATGAAAGTAATAATGACTACAGCCAGCTATGAAAGTTAACTTCAGAACAAATTAGAACTAGTTAGCTCAAAGCATCCTGAATGAAGAATGGCTCTTTCCAATTAGAAATGGCAGTGTGTACAATCGCTAAATTCCTGTAGACAATCTGATGTTCTCTCCGGCTTTCCTATTAATGTTCGATATCTGTGCTGAACCTGTATAGTTTATGTAAGCAACTTGTATATTGCCCGCGACGCTCTGGAATCTGTTGAGCTAATTTTATTTTTATTTCAATGTCAATGTTGTGTTACCGTCCTAAAACCTACTACTTCTTAGTGACTAATGGTTACTTGGCTTGGATTTGCAGCTGAAACGATTTTAGGTAAAGCTTCCACTTTGGAAATTTCGACGCTCCATTTAGGCGGGCTGTATCACCCTGAAGAAGAAATCCAGATGACGTCAACACTCCCAAATTTCGTTGGTTATCTTCAGAAGTTTGTCTTCAACGGGATGAAGTATATCGACTTAGCAAAAGCCATTGGAATGGGGAACGATGGGAACAACAATAACGTTTACGACTCTTCAAACATAATCTTCACTGGTTCTTTCGTAAAGCCTGACTCCCTGAATGTCTACAAAGCTGTGACGTTCAAATCTAAGCACACATACGTTGGCCTGCCTTTGCTGAAAGCATATGGTAACACCTATTTAGATTTTTATTTCCGTACGACTGAAATGGATGGTCTCTTGTTTTACAATGGCGGAAAGAAACAAGATTTCATAGCGATAGAGTTAGTCAATGGTCACATACATTGCGTGTTTAATCTTGGAGACGGAGTCGTTACTATGAAGGATAAACTCAAGAATTTCTTGAACGACAATCGATGGCATACAGTCTCCGTCAGAAGACCGACGCCCAAGATACATACGTTACAAGTTGATGACGATGTTGAGATGCATACAACGAGTGAGTATGATCATCAGATTCATCAGTACTCGCAGTATTTATACTTTTATTTTCTTAAAATTACGACCGAAATATTATAAAAACATGACGCACATGTTACTTTGTTTTTGACAATTGTGTATGTTTTTATTAATTCCGATACAAAACATTTTTCTTCAATGCCTTGTTTTCAATATATACACCAGGTTAATAACGTTTGATTTATTTATGTTCTATTTGTTTGTTCGTTAATTTAGTATTTGGTATCTATCTGGCCTTGAGGATGTCTCTGGACGATAGTGATTACCCGTGTGCCTTCTTTAAAGTATAAAAAACTTTACTTACAATATCTTACTTCTAGGTTCGAACTTAATGCTGGAACTGGATAGCGTCCTCTACGTGGGAGGGGTACCGAAGGATATGTACTCCTCCCTCCCAGTGGGAGTACTGTCCCGACAGGGATTCGAGGGTTGTATGGCCAGTTTAGACTTGCCTGGGGAGTCGCCATCTTTGATGGAAGACGCTGTGATGCCCAGCTCTTCGTTGGTCTCCGGATGTGAAGGTAAGGGTTCATAGTGGTCTCTTTCATTTGTCTGTGTTTTATTAGGACTTACTGACGATCGTATCTCATCGAGTGACAACGTTTGAAAATCATCCTTTTACAGAAGCCATAATGCTTATTTTCAAACAATGTAATGCAATAAGAGAGATACGAGGTCATTTAAGTAAAAGGTCGATTCGATTAGGAATATAAATGTGTAGAGTTAGAATTTTAACGCGAATCGCACAGTTAGGGAAAAAATCGTGAGAAGGCCTGCTCTTAACTAAAAAAAAAAGCAATATGGTGAGTGCAATTCCAAATGTGCGCTACCCCCATGTGGGAGCTAGGAGCTCAAGATCTCTCACACCGAAGGAAGGTCTGTGCGCAATAACCGTCGTTTCATTTAAGACGGTGATAGTAGTGGTAGTGATGATGATGATGATTATGATGATGACGACGATAATGATAATGATAATAACGATGATAATTCGTATTTCAGGTCCCACAAAATGTACGCACAACGCCTGTGCCAACAAAGGCGTCTGCGTGCAGCAGTGGAACACTTACGCCTGCGACTGCGACCTGACTTCATTCACTGGACCTACGTGCTACGATGGTGAGTCTTGTTGTGAAGATAGGTAGAGTAAGGAAGAGGACCAAAAAGTTTCCCCTGCGTTAAAACGTGGTTAATATTATGGATTATTTGACATATCAATAATGCAATATACTCTCCAGCTTGAATATTGTGCAGAATTGCAAATAGGAAGAAAAAATAATGACTTAAGTGCTGAATAATCCAAAATTACTGCCCTGGAGCAAGTAGCGCCTAGTAAAGTGAAATAGCAATGTGGTCTGTTCTAACTATAATTCTTACTTGTCTAAGAATAACTGCGAGACACTTTGTACAATAATTGTGCACCGTTTTTAATAAAATTTACTGTAACCATTCAGTCGTGGTCTGAATTTTGGTTAAAGAGTAAACGCATGACAAATTTAGAGTCAGATTTTTAGTAATTCGTCCTGTAAGGAACAATTACTATTGTTAACTTTTCGGAAAATATGTTCATCTCATAAATTTGATAAGGGCACCAGTGATAGAAATGGAACCAGTTCATAATGGACTTACATACAATCATGCCTGTGTACCCAAATGGGACTGTCTTTGTCTTAAGAAATCTTTTTTTTTCAGAATCAATAGCATACGAGTTTGGCCCTGGTCGCGGGATGATCACCTACACCTTCCCGCCGAGCGCTGTCGCCGACACGGAGACAGATCGCGTGGCTCTCGGCTTTGTGACCAGTAAAGCTGATGCAGTGTTACTCCGCATTGATTCTTCCAACACCCAGGATTACATGCAGATGGAGATTGTGAGTATCAGAAGTAGATAATAAGTCTTTTGAACTGAGAAAAAAGGCTGTGGCGTTTTT
This sequence comes from Adoxophyes honmai, assembly GCA_005406045.1. Classification (NCBI taxonomy): domain Eukaryota; kingdom Metazoa; phylum Arthropoda; class Insecta; order Lepidoptera; family Tortricidae; genus Adoxophyes; species Adoxophyes honmai. The sequence goes on along the minus strand of BHDV01039530.1, from coordinate 86,842 downwards.
ATGAAAATTTATTTCTTCAAAAATGAAAGGAGGTTAGTTAGTTTGAATTGCGACAATTGAGGGATTTAAATAGGAACTTCCAACTTAGTACAGAAAGTTGTAAAGAGTATTCAAGAAGTGACACTTTTATTGAACAGTTGGTCGCAGAGAAAATTAACTAACTCAAGACATGAATTACTTTACCTCAGTAACGCACCATAAACTCATAGACTAGAATAAAATTATAGCTCAATTGGAAAGAGCGCGGTGTTTATGAGGACAAAAAAGCTAAGCGGGCCTAAAGAGCAAAACAGTGTAGAGACATCTTTAATGTCTTAAACGTTGAAGAAAACTAAAGCATAGACTTTCTTAAGATCACGGTCGTTTGCAGAGATGGTACATTAGACATTTTTTTATAGCTGACTGACTTTTGTCAATATAATCACTTAATCAGCTACAAAGCCCTCGTACTGTACTTTCTCCTTAAATGATCTAATACGTGACACGAATTGCCAATCTATCGCTCATTTTCTTTATACTTTGTCCCAATTTTTTCTCAGATCCGTGGCAACCTGTTCATGGTTTACAACGTGGGTGGTGGCGACCAGCCGCTGGGCGACGAGGCGGCGCGAGTTGACGACGGCGCGTACCACGTCGCTAGGTTCACTAGGAATGGCTCTCGCGCAGCACTGCAGCTTGACAACTATGCTGTCACTATGCGGCATCCACAGGGTAAGGATAACACGGGCAAAATGCGATGAATTGTAGTACCATTATCTGTACAAATACAATACTTTTAACTAAATGATTGTAGGACATCATGAGGTAGATTTTCAGTTTCTTTAGGAATTATCATGGGAAATAGGACGTAAACGACCGAGTTGTCCTAGAGGTTTATTGCGGTAATCTTAGCTACTTAGCGTTAATTAATAACTTGCATTCAAGATAAATCAGTTTATCCTTGTTTAGGTTCACCCTTATATTCCGCATACTAGCGGTCGGTGATAGTACGTAGTTACGAAGACATGATAATCAATTGATCACCTCACTTGTATCCATTCCATTCCTTTCTAATTCCATTATAGTTATTTCTCTGTTTTGTATAGAAAGGATCTGTAATGTTATCATAGGTTTGCATAATTTATTTGTAATAATAATAAGTATACTTACTAGCTAGTTGTTAATAATATAACACTCTACTGTGCAAAATCCTGTACAAAACTACATAAATTACATAAACATGGTTGTTCTTAAAAAATTGTTAGTCAATTATCATCAACGTAAAATTCATGTTTACTATGACATATTTTGTCCTTTATGTGGGACATTGGGGCGGCAAGGGCCTTACCTTGTGAATAAAGGAGTCTAAAAGTTTCCTTCTTCTACAGGTGGCCAACAATCAACAATCTTCAACAGCATGTCGACTATAACAGTCGGCGGGGGCGCGGGCGGCGCGCGCACCTTCAGCGGCGTCGTGGCCGGCGTCGCGGTTGACGGCGTGAGGGTTCTGGACCTGGCTGCCTCTGGGGACTCTGCTGTGTCCGTCAGAGGCGACGCTAGGAGAGCCCACTCGCCGTTGGACAGAGATATCAATAGGATGCAACAGGTTGGTGTAGCAAAAACCACGCAAACACAAAGGAACTACTGCATCTAAGTATGTAGCAGCGGCAGAAAACTGCGCCACTTCTATGAGAGGCGATGCTAGGAAAACTCACTTGCCATTGGACAGGGACATCAATAAATTGGAAAAGGTAAGTGTAGCAAAGATACTGTTTTCTTTTGAACTACTGCATCTACGTAGAACCTTCAGCGGCGTCGTGGCCGGCGTCGCGGTTGACGGCATGAGGGTTCTGGACCTGGCTGCCTCCGGGGACTCGGCTGTGTCCGTCAGAGGGGACGCTAGGAGAGCCCACTCGCCATTGGACCGAGATATCAATAGGATGCAACAGGTTAGTTTAGCAAAAAGCACTTCTCGAGCACAAGAAATTGGGCCAATGTTGCTGCTGTATAAACGCTGCCTTTTTCATTAGAGCTAGACAAAGGTATTAATAGAATGCAACAGGTTAGTGTAGGAAGGATAAAGAAACTACTGCATCTATTTAGCAGTGCCAGAAACCGTGCCTTCCATGAGAGGCATTGCTAAGAGAGTTCACTCGCCGCTGGACAGAGACATCAATAGAATGCAACAAATCAGTGTAGCAAATGCAAAGGAACTACTGCAAGTATGTAGTAACGGTAGAAAACACATTTATAATAAATAAATAAATAAAATATCTCTGGACAACTTTTACACCAATCATCTAGTCCCAAAGTAGGCAATTTAATGCCTGTGTTATGGGTACTAGACAACGGATAAACATACTTATATATAGATAAACATCCAAGACTCGAAAGCAAACATTCGTATTCATCATACAAACATCTGCCCTGACCGGGGATCGAACCCGGGACCTTAAGCGTCACAGTCAGGTTCTCTAACCGCTGGGCTATCCGGCCGTCACATTGAACATTAAACTACCATGAGACTCTCTCACCTTGAAAAATTTACGGATAACTCACGTTTTAAATCGAGTTAACATGGAATATGTCAAGCTAAACTCGATTTCAAACGTGAGTTATCCGTATCTTTTTAAAAATGAACTACTGCATCTATGCAAAGTATGTAAATCAACAGACATCCCTTACCTAACTTCCATACTCTCACGATACTCAATAAATGCAAATTTTCAGACGCCACCGTCTGGGTACGGCGGGCCAGGAGTCCTTGACGAGCTGGTGTACTCCGGTGCCGGGTCCGGCTGCCGGGACGACGACGAAGACGCCTGTGTCTTGCCTGACGCTGGTAGTGGAGACGACCTGATCACCCCCGTCTATGTGCCCTCTACGCGCCGCCCGCCCAATAGACTGTATAAGGTAAGACTATGACCTAAGAGGTCTCAATTTGTCTCAAGGAGACGCCTCTAAGAGATTGTATATATTTTAATTTGTGGAGTTGGTCCTTTGAGTATAGTGACATTGAAAACATTGCCATATGACTTGAAACTGCAAAGTTTGATCTATCTGGGTGTAAGCTTTTCTAACAGATTGTATCACTACAACCATAACACATACACTACATAGTATTAAACAGTCGCTTCCTGCTGTCTGACAAAACTACGCAATGGATTTTGATGTGGTTTTATTAAATAGATAGTCCGTAACATAGAAGAAAAACACTGGCAATGTTACGTTCTCTAATATATTATGATGTCGTAATAGGGTCTTTGACAATAGTAAAAATAAACAATAATTTGTGGCCATCCTAACAGATTATAGGAAAATTAAACATATTTCACTTTCTTTTGTTCAAAATATTATGCATTTTTAGAGTATTTTGTTCTATTAGTTTCTAATATTCGTTAATAATGTATCTGTGACCGAAACGCTTGCGATTGATTGATGACGTCACATACCATGAAAGGTATCTGTGGTCAAAGTGGACATTGATAATTTGACATGACAATTTTGACAGCTTCTTTGTGTGGTGCCTTTGTTTACTTGCATGTGACGTCAAACAGCGTTTTTGTCGTGAGTTTGAGAATTTGAACTTTAATATTTATTTTCTTTGTTAATACAGACAAGAATCCAGAAATACTAATATATCGTGTTTATTACATAATGAAGAATTTATTAAAAGTATATTTCAAAAATGTTCAAAAACCCTATTATGTAGTATCACTACGTGGTTCACTAGTAACTAAATAATTGAAAGATTCGTTTCGTTAACTTCACCAGGGAGATTCAAGCGGTAAGCTCATGAAGCCGTGTGACGATGAAGACTGCATAGAAGGATCAGGATCGAATGGAGAGGAAATCACTGAGCCTGAACATCCTATGACCACGTAAGTTTCTATGACATACCAAAGCAGAAGTAGAGTGATACAGAATAGAGATCGACTGCGTTAAAAGTATGTAATTCTAATTAGTCCGTTTGTTACATAATGGAAAAATATGAGACACATGTTTTCTGGTTTATGAAACAACTAAACATCGACAACATTATTGATAGTGACATCACGTGCATCTTTTAAGCGTTGTATTATCGTCATTTTTATGTTTGTAAAAAAAAAGAAAAAATACGTATTTAATATTTTTTTGTGATCCTTCTAACGGACTAAATACTTTTTTAATCTTCTACCTCTACCCTATTGAATGACGATTTAAGGTAAATGTACTCCTATAACGCGTATTCGTTTTTACAGCAACGGTGCTTCAAGCACGCACAGTATGACATCGCCAACAGCTGCTATATCAACGGAGCATGCCGGCAAGACTTTAGAAGGTATGCACCAGAATTAAGTGACCTTTAATGTCGCACTCAGAAACGTTGCGAACTAAACTATTGTTCCAGTTATGTGGCGTGGGTCGCTTATCTTGCTATCGAGTATATGCCACAAAGCTCTGGATCCGGTGCTGAGTTTGATGGCAACCATTGAGGACCAAAGCTTAGGTTAGCCACAAAACTTTTGCGCACCGCGAATAGAGATTTTACTTCTTCATCAATGACACTTTTCCTCACTTGATGTTGATGTGTTCTTCAGAATAACTAAGCACATGAATGCACTGAAAGGCAAGTGAGAAAAGAGTGCGCGTTTCAATTTTTTCTCGTCTACATTCGTACATTCTTTTGTTGTTTTCCCTAAAGCAGGGATGGTGACCCAATAGCACGCGTGCCAATCTTGGGATGCTAGAAAAAATAGTTCAGACACACTTAATTATACAGATATACGAATCTATCTAGACGAATCCATGTATTTTTGAATTTTTAATAAATAATACCATTATTTGTTATTTTTGTTAATTGTTTGTTGGCATATCATACCTACTATTTGTTTCATGAAAAATGGCATATATCACTAAAGGTTCGCCATTCCTGTCTTAAGGTCTTCATTTATGGGTTAAGTAATAGTTTTAAGCACTTTCGACTACAATGTTGGTACTTTGCAGGTTCAACAGATGGAGGCACCGATGCAACTCGAGGCAGTTCACGAGGCAGTTCTCCTTTGCCTACACCTCCTGGTCCCGGTAACATGCATGCTGGGACTGTGGATTCAGCAACCACCCAGGATAAACGGACTACACCTACGGAAGGTGAGGAATTTTGTATGATAACCCTTTTTCTGCAGAACAATGGGCTAGTAGAACATGTACACAAGACGCTACCGGAATCGAAGGAGAAAAAATGGTATCTACTTAAGTTGTATTCTGGAATTCGACTGTAAGCTTTAGTTTCAGTGTGCTAAAGTCTATTTTCGGATAAAAGTAGATACTGTCTTTTAATCTTAATTTTTAATAGTTTTTTCGGTTCACTTGCGTCACCAAGACATACTGTCAAAGTTGTAAGATTTTTTTTATTTATTTTTTGTTACTTTTGTATGGTTTGAACCTAAAAATAAACATTTTTCTTTCTTTCTTTTTTTCTAATCTTCTACAACCTCAAACTGAGTAGCTTCTGAGAGATACTTTGTTGAACTGACTTTGTTAACTTTGGTAAGAGATGTTGCAAAATCAGTCGTCTAATTTAAATTCACTTTTTAATTGCAGACCACACCAGCCCCCACTTCACTCCGTCTCTGCCTGGCCACCACACTCCAGACGGAACCACACACACGACAGAGGAAGAGCACTTGCCAGAGTACCCTGATCCTCATGAGAACGACGTAGACACCCGATCGCCCACGAACGGAGCCGAAGACGGCAGCCGAAGCAACGAGTACAATGGTTACGAACACGAAGTCACCACGAAGTGGTATCTGCCGAAGACCACGGATTCGGGAAGGATCGTGACACCAGAGTCGGAGTTCTTTGCAACTATAGTTGGTAAGTAGTGCCCTATTCTATTGTTATTTATTTTTGTTTTACTTGTGGGCTTATAAATTTGCTGATCAGTAGTAATTTATAACAAGACTGGAATCTAAAATTTTAAAATTGGGGATTAAATGTGGGATCTCACAATATGACACAAAAGAGTAAATATGTTAGACTAAGCGATTATTAAAACGACTTTTGCTGTCGCATCAAATGAATGAACAACGCCATTGATATTGTAAACATTCGGGCGTTAGAACCGCTGTCAATATTCTTAACACTTTTTTTATCAGATTTCTTAAGAAATTGGTACAATAAGTGTGGTATTTAGTGTCTGTGCCTTATATATAGGTACACACTAGAGTACCTATTACCAGGGGCGTAGCTACCAAGGGGCTAGGCGGGGCAGTGCCCCGGGGCCCCCAGGC
>BHDV01039530.1:52187-80575 GCA_005406045.1 Adoxophyes honmai | reverse complement strand
AATAATCAGTTATAGGTGTGGGGCCCAATTTTTTTATTTGCCCCAGGGCCCTTGGTTACCTAGCTACGCCACTGCCTATTACATACACATTTCTCAAAGAATCTGATAAAAAAAGTGTTGAGAATAATGACAGCGGTTCAATATAATATTTACCCGTTAACTCTGTCATCGAATTTAAATCCGTATCGTACTTTCTAACACTTTTTACTTTTCCTTTCCAGGCATCGTGGCGTCAGTGCTAATAGCAATAATCTTAATAGTAATAATAGTGCTCAAGTACATCGTGTATCCGCTGGACCCTTCGTACAAGGTCACAGAAGACAAGAGCTACCAGCAAGGAGCCAGCGCGGCCTTGCTTGGCAATCAGGTAAGAAGAAACAGGAAAATGAACCTGCATTAAGACGAAGTTAAAATTACTAGTAACGGTTTCTGTTTGTGTTGTGTCAAAATGGAAAAGTGGTTAGTAATTTTAAAAACGCCTTAACATTTTGGTGTACACCCGTTATCGTCATCATTTGTCATCAATCAGGCTATCATCGTCATTTTAAAGGTGTCTAATTTTAGGCACAATGGATCTTTTCAATCTTGTAGTTCTATGCAAACTCAGTGACGACAATTAATAGTTATAAACACTGACAGATTTTTGTAAAGAAATCGGAAGATAACATGTAGGTACAGTTATAGAAATAAGCGCCTGTCGTCTGACTTGACATTTTCTGACGTCTTTAATAAGACAGTGAAAGGTATAGTCTTACTGAATAAACCTTAACTCATGGAAAAATCGTTTCAGGCTCACTCGGGCTACCAAAGCGGCGCAAGCGTCCCAGCAGGCGGTGCTGTGAGGAATCTCCAGCCTCTTCCCCTGAACAGGAACGGGACAGCACCCTCCGCTCCTCTCGCTCCCACGCAACCTGTGAAGCGAGACGGCATCAAGGAGTGGTACGTCTAAGGCCACAGGGAAGAAGAAGACGGATATATGACGCTCTGGACCGCTGTTAGTCGAGGAATTATGGGCGCCAGGATTTGTGGAATCGGTGATGTTGCTGCGTAGGGCTTAGAGATAGTTTAATTATGTAGCTTAGAGTTTATATTATGAATTTGTCATGTTTAGTTACTCAATCAGAAACGTGATAAAAAGGTTAAACGGAACTAATAGCTGTCATCAAGAAAAATGTCCCGTTTTCAATTTAGTTTTTGAAAATGGTAAAAGCCCCTATTTTAGCATTTGAAGTGGCTGAAAAAAAGTTGCTGATTTTTTTAACTTGATAGGTATCAATTCAACTACCGTAGCAGCCATGGTAAACTCGGTGATATCTTTCTATCTGTGGACTAAGGTTTACCTTTTACTGATTGTGTCCAATGTTCACTCCAACCCCGATTTATTCATGGTTCCTCGACTAATATTTGGAAATCAGAGCGTCACCCACCACCGTTGTGTTTGTGATGTGCTCCGGACATATCAGAAACAGTAGAATAGATGAATGAATGATGTAACGTGATTCCCGTAGTTGCTTTGATCCTCTATCAACCTCGCAAGACAAGGGAAGTCGTCTCGATGACGCTGACGACAATGACGAGATCGTAATGAATGTACGGATAATGATTAAGTTGCTTTAATGCGTAAGAAGATAAAATAAGAAGAAGTACTGACTGATTCGCAAGTGTTTAGTATTGTAAATATTAATTACTGTAATGATTAGTCACTTGTGCGATCGAATGTGCAATTTTTAAGATCAACATAGGTAGTTTAAACTGGAATTGCATTTACAAGGTTGACGTTGAGGTGTCGATTAAGTTTTGTAGTATTCTCTCTGTATTGTTATTTGTTATTTATTTTGTTTTGCATCACTATTACGATACTGTTCTATGTACGTTTTTTGTTATCAACTTGCCTTTCGTAATATTAAATACATTTAAGAATAATGTAAACATCGTTTGAAGTCATAGGACCAAACTGTCAAAATCAGAACTGTTAGAGGAGAACAAACCTGGATCTATGGAGGAGGTCGAAGTGATATTGATTCAGAATATCCATAACGAATAGTATACTATACAATCAAAATAATCCTTAAAGTAAAGAGACTTCATAATGATAATTTGGCTGCCATCACGTAAATGAAGCATATCGAACAAATGAAGACTACTGTACTTTTAAAATTCCAATATCTCTTTCCTATATTATTAGATCTTGTACACTTTTATTCATAGATGAGACGCGGTGTTAGGAGAGTTAGAAAAGGAATCATAATCACTCAAGTTTAAGGTGAAACTCGCTTGAACTTAGATGCTCGAAAGGGTGTTGTATAATACGTAGGACGCGTAAAACTATCAATCGAGTATGAGCTTGTAGATTTGATATGGAACGTAGATCCACTGTTTCTTTTTTTGGAATTCCCAGTCATTTATTGCTCAACCTACGAGAAACCTGTCCCCATAGAAACGTAGGCCTAAATAAATCCATTAGTAAAATGTACAATTTTGTTTTGGTTTAAATTCGTTAAAGGCTTTAGATAATGTAAACAATCAATTTTGAGTTGCGAATAAACCTTCAATTACTTATCTTGTCCCAGTGAAATTACTAAATTGCTACTTTTATGTATTATATCCTGCAAAAAGCAAAGTAAAAGCATGTATCAAAAGAATGTAAGTGCATTGTTTCGGCGGAGTGTCGCAAGGAGCTGTCCTTGGCCCCCTAGTGTTAATCTATTACTATTATATTGCATGCAGTTTCCTCTTCAAATCATTATAAATAAACTGCTTATATTTTTACAACTAGAGTGTACATCCACCGTCCCATTTCCTCTTTCCGATTATATGAAATAAAAAACTTGAATTAGCTTTAAATTAAGACGAAAAAAACATATTTATATAGATTGTTATGAAGCACAGGTTCTAGGTCTTTGAAATTGCATTTATTGTAAATAGTTAACAATTATGATATTGTAATTAATGAATTTAAGCGGTATTGTACGGTATGATTATCACACTTGTTTTACGGCACAAAATGTTAGTAACAACAGTTTGTTTCTGTCAATTTTAGTGTAAAATTTAAAGTTAACGTGGATGACCGTTTGTACCGGCATAACAGATCTTTTCAGAGTCGTATTTCTTACAAAATTGCTCATGGCAAACCGAAAAATACTAAACAGACATCGTTAGTCAATGTACGTTTGTAATTCGTCGTGAAATATGATTTTGAAAAGATCAGAAGCATTATCGATGCAGTGCAATTTTCTTGTAAAACACGACATGTTAAATAAGCTTTGTATCAAGAAGAAGAAGTGCCTCAATAATAAATAGTTATTGAAGCTCGTCTAACATCACCTACATCATCTTTAGTGGCAGTCGTTACTTTTGCATTTAATACACGCATTATTAGTTAAGGTAAACTTAGTTTATATGTTAAAACTAGTTTTTATAACCAAGTATTGTGAATGTGTTTTAAGAAAATTGCTGTTAATTATTTGTTTACCTACCGAGTTGTTGTAACCTCGACTTCGGTCGGACCAAGTTTTGTTTTAAATCTACAAGTGACAGAATTTGAAATAATATCATGTAAAATACATCATGGCTTTGTTTCATTCTTGAATCCCCTATACTATAATACATAATGCATATTCTCACGCCTGTATTCCCAAGAGGGGTAGGCAGAGCACGTGAAGTCAAAAATCCAGTGCCACATTTAGCAATTTCAGGGTAACCAGATTAAACGTGATATTGCAATGACAGGTCGCTAGCCCAACGCCCACAATACACTAACCCTTTCCCAGAGTCGACTCTTGCGACACACACGGGAAGAAAGGGGGTGGTGCTATTCTAACCCGGCACCACACGGGATACTGCACTATAATAAGTTTTCTTAAAAATGTTGCTATATCTTCTTACTGTTACCTGCTTGCATCAGATTTTTCACGAGGTCTTGAAAGTGGGGTGTACCCAAACTGTAGAGTGGACCTCCTCTGGTAACGGATTGGGTACTTGATATGGTGTCAGGACAATAGATGAAACCAAATCATTACAAGGAGACCTGGTAAAGAAAGAAAGACATTGACATATTAACACAGTTTGACACAACTAGACTTTAACCTTTTTAACTTTAAATTAGAAGACAAATAAAAAATTCACCTTACAGGCAATTACCAACAACAATAATTATACAATATGACGTCCATCATCATCAGAAACAAAAAAAGAAACAACACCAAAGACTCTAGGCAAAATAAATAAATAAACCGTGTAATCTGGTAAGGGCGGACTTTATGTTACCATCATGTGTTTTGCAAGGGGCAACTGTTTGGAAAGTGCATTTGAAACTTGTTTCTCTTCTATATTTAAGTCCCCAAGGTCGTATAAACCCATAACAAACTCGTGCCGCCTCCACCACCTCGTACTAATGCAGGTAAACCTGGTAGACCCAGAGGTGTCCAACGATGTCCAAAAACCACCAGCAATCAGTGGAATGGTGAAATCACAAGCCGCTAATGGATGGCAACTGTTAGAGGAGGCCTATGTTCCACTTCGAAGCTAACATGGCTGCTAATGACATGATGTAACATCATTGATTGAGGGCCGGATAGCTCAGCGGTTAGAGAACCTGACTGTGAAGCTTAAAGTCTCGGGTTCGATCCCCGGTCGGGGCAGATGTTTGTATGATGAATACGAATGTTTGCTTTCGAGTATTGGATGTTTATCTATATATAAGTAAGTTTATCCGTTGTCTAGTACCCATAACACATGCATTAAATAGCCTACTTTGGGACTAGGTGAAATAAATATATAAATATTGTCTAGTGATATTTATTTATTTATTTATTTATCTATTTATTTATTGATGTTCTTGATGAAGGGAAGTCCCGTCATGAAGTACTCAAAATATACATACACACATCACGCTAGTATTTAAAATAATACTTCTCCTTTTCTTCCGTGGGTGTCATAAGACTCGTAATAGGAGACTAAAGAGATTAAGTTATGAAAATCAACAGGCAGCGGACTCATTAAAAGATTGGCGATTTGCATCAGACAAGAGGGATCACATTTTGAGCATTTAATTAATTAATTTCCGTGTGGTGCCGGGTTAGAATAGCACCTCCCCCTTTCTTCCCGTGGGTGTCGTAAGAGTCGACTCTGGGAAAGGGTTAGTGTATTGTGGGCGATGGGCTAGCAACCTGTCACTGCAATATCACGTTTAACCATCTGATTACCCTGAAAATGCTAAACGTGGCACTGGATTTTTGAATTCATGTGCTCTGCCTACCCCTTTTGGGAATACAGGCGTGAGAATATGTATGTATGTATTATTTTTTAGCTATTCTTTCGTTTGGCATCATAAAAACAGGATGATTTTTTTTTTGACATTTTAGTCGGTTTGATTCCCAGACGAAGCAAGTAATTTTTAGAAAATCTATGATTGCAGAATTACTAACTTTTGAAAATAAGATAAAGTCTTCTTTGAGCAAAATACACTATCTAAGATATTTGAGGTACTTCCCCTTTATGTCCCATAACTTTGGGACACCCTGTATATTGTTCTGTTTGCTCTCCATACCCCATTCGGGAATACAGAAGTAATGTACTTATGTAAGACTGGGACGACAACTGCCACGGAAACACAATCGCGCATTAAATAAGCTCTTAAATTTGCTCTATTGATTATCGTCATACAATCACGTCTATTAGCCAGGCGGGGTAGGTAGAGCACACAAAATGCTACAAAGACAAAACCATGACTATTTAAAGCTTCTTAGCTACTCCCAGCATAGTACAAGTTCAGACGAAAAAGAGTGAAAGAGGTATAATAGTTACAGGTAGCTAGATAGCTTACTGTCGAAGGCCTGTATACCTAAACCTGGTTTTTTAATCACCTAATCTGACATCCACGGAAGAAATGGGAACTTATTAGTCTAGTCATAAACCAGGGATAGCTGTTTTACTTTGAAACTTAATTTAACGTGCTGAATTAAGTACAAACATTGGGGAACCTATCCACACTTTTCCCTAACCCTAGAAAGTTTGTTAGATTAGGTTAAAAAAAGTTCAGGTTCGCGTATGCACTAGGTTAAACTGTCATTCATTAAAGTGAAGGTCTAGGCCATGTTCTTTACAGTGCTTTCAGAACTAATGTCTAATAAATACGGCTATTTTCAAATGTCAGCCATAATTCTAATCTTTGCAAATGTCAACAAAATAATACAAACTGCAGCAGAGGCGGTCAACATTGATTTTATTTTATTTTATTTTGATTTTATTTTGTAAACAATTTGTGGAATGCAATAAATGATTGAGTATTGAGTATTGAGTATTTAAATTCTGTCAGAATTACACCTCTTTCCCTTTATGCCGTGGATGTCGTAAGAGGTGATTATGAAAATAGGTTAGATGTTATTCTTTAACTGAGAGGCTAAGACCTTGTCTCTATTTATATCTCTACTAGCTTTTGCCCGCAGCTTCGCTCGCGTTAAATTCGGGGTATTACAGAAGAAATAGCACATAGACCAATTTTATAGCTTTCTACATTGAAAACTTCCACTCCTCACTTTAGGGAATGTCTATGTCACTCTCCATGCCCTAAACTATCTCTACCTACAAAAATCACGTCAATCCATCGCTCTGTTTAGCCGTGAAAGACGGACAAACAAACAAACAAACAAACACACTTTCACATTTATATATTGGTACGGATTGTATAACTTTAGACATAAATGAACATAGACGTTTCGTATGTTTCGTATACCCAATTTAAAAACATAGGTGTGATGGTTGCACTTAATATACATAATATAATGTATAAGTATGTCATCACACGATATGAATTTTCTGTTGTCGAGAAGCGTAGGTACAGTCGACCAAGAAATTGGTCTACCCCCTCAAGATCGATATTCATTTGAACCTTATGAAACAACAAGGTCGATTTCCCCCCGCCATAATATTATGACAGTGACAATGTCAACCTTGTGATAATTTTGATCTCACAGAAACTTTTGTCAAAAGTGGTAGACCACTTTCTTGGCCGACCGTACTATTATAACTTGACAATTAAATATCTAACATACGAAACTATTAGTAAAGATTATTAAAATATCTACTTCTACAAACCCGCATTCCAACTGTTGCCTACCCCTGACAGAATCAAATGAAAAGTCACAAGCTATTTACGTATAAAAGCGTGGCGGCCACCCTTTGAGTCTTTTTACTCTCACTCCGCAACAGCAAGATGCACTCGAGATTATTCCTACTTTATATGTGTCTTATCCACTATGTCGCAGCTAAAACCAATCCACTTCTAATGCCGTCTGAAGATTCTGGTAAACTAGTAAGAGCTGCCGAATGCGTTGTAAAAATGTCAGCGAAATACTTCGTGGAACACAAAGCACTTAGCGGCAGTATAATCATCATCAGCATGAACTCTAAGGTCTCTATAGCACAGAAAGCAATGTTCCAGACTATCCACAGAGGCATAAAGTCAACCGTCATGGTGAAAGATTCTTTATTTCCGCACGCTAATGCGTCGCATTTTCGTGAGATAGCCAAGAATTACATGATTATTCTGGAAGCGAGGGAAGAACTGACTCGGGATGTGAAGCAGTTAAGCAAGTTGCCAACTTGGAATCCTTTGGCTAAAACCGTAGTTTTCTACCAACTCCTACCTGGCGAGGACGGTGAACAAATTTCTATAGACTTCATCAATTTGATGAGAGGCTACAAACTCTTCAAAAGCATAATATTCGCGTTTTCACCTGAAAATGAAGAAGTGGTTTCCTTTTCGTGGGCTCCTTACAGTGATACCAACTGTGGAGGCGAATGTAAATCTGTTTATGTTTTAGACAAATGCAAGGACAGCAGAGTTAGACAAATGCATTCTCAGATAGATATGTTCCCTCTGAATATGAAAAAATGTCCTTTAGTTACTTACGCTATTGTTTCTGAACCATACGTAATGCCACCTGTAAAGAAATTGACAAACACGGAATACGATGACGCTTACGAATTCGATAAAGGCGGCGAAATAAGGCTCGTGAAACAAATAAGCGAATTAACAAACATGAGTTTAATTGTACGCATGTCTGATGTTCCGGAAAATTGGGGTCTAATTGATGCGAATGGGACAGCGACGGGCGCGTACGGATTGTTAAGAAACGACTCGGTTGATTTAGTAATCGGCGATGTGGAAGTAACGAGGACTATCCGAAAATGGTTCCATCCGACGGTCAGTTACTCCCAAGACGAAATGACGTGGTGCGTCCCGAAGTCCGCCAGGGCGTCGACGTGGAATAATTTGGTGATAATCTTCCAATGGACGACATGGGTAGCCACGCTTGTAAGTATCCTTGTGATGGGCCTCGTATTTCACTACCTCTATTACACAGAAAACAAAAGAAAAGTCACAAAATGGCCGACAAATTCTTGGCTTTACACACTCAGCATGCTATTAGGATGGGGTGCAGCGTTCAATCCCAAGGGTGCATCGTTCCGTATCCTAATCTTCGCTTGGCTTTTCTTCGGCTTAAACATGGGCATATCGTACGAGTCGTTTCTCAGAACTTTCCTCATGCACCCGCGATACGAGAAACAGATAAGCACTGAGACAGATCTCATACGATCCGGCATTCCTCTGGGAGGCAGGGGGATATACCGATCCTATTTTGAGACTAATAACGAGAGCTCGTTTTATTTGTATCGCAAATACGCCCCGACAAGTTTCTCTGATGGGATTAGGCGAGCCGCTTTGAGTAGGAATTTCGCTGTTGTGTCGTCGCGACGGCAGGCGGAATACCAAGACCAAAAGTTGGGTAAAGGACAACAGCTATTGTACTGTTTTAAGGAAGGCAACAACCTTTACAAGTATGGCGTCGTATTAGTAGCTAAGCGCTGGTATCCGATGTTGGAGAGATTTAATAATATGATAAGGCGCGTCTCTGAAAATGGGTTGATAGATAAGTGGAATCAGGAGTTGTTTATCCACAGTGTAAGCACAGATAGTTCTAGTACAATAGAGTCTTTGAAGATTCAGCATTTGCTGGGTGCTTTTATGTTTATTGGTCTTATGTATGGGTTTAGCGTGATCGTGCTGGTTGGCGAGTTGTCGGTTAGTTATTTTGATAAATGGAGGAATAGCAAAGCAATGAAACATAAAAAGACGGTGTATCAAGTTAAGATAATTTAATTGTATGTGATATCCGTTTATGAACAGCATTGTTAAGTTTTTTTCACGCGCAGGCGAAATTAATATTTCATAGTTAAGCAGCTTGTTAAAAATTTTATTATAGTACAAATTAGTCTATAACTTTTAACCTACTTACAAAAGTAAATGTAAAAACAGAAACTACGTTATTATTTTACCATAGAATCTGTTTACCGGTCTCTATCATAAAATTATGATTTGAACCAAAAAAAAAACGTAAAACCTAAAAAAAAATAGTGTCAAACTTAAACATCTTGAAAATTACTGATCATGTTTTGTTCACAGAAAACATGCTTTCAAAAACATCCAAAGCCCTTCTTTTTACATTGGGGTTCAAATTACTCCTACTGCATGTTAAATACATACATACCTACATCACTCTTGTATTCCCAAAATGAGTAGGAAGAACATACAAAACGTAATTCGACAAAACAACAACAATTTCATAAGTATTGCGTATGAACTTCTAGCTTATTTTGTAGGTTTAGTTTAAAAGTCGTATAATAGTGATAGTGAAAACATATCATGACTTAATTTTCCGTGGTCACCTCCACATCCATGGACGTAATGGATGAAGTTATTCTAAATCCACATGCGTGTTAAATATAGAACATAAAACCCATTCGTACCATTTACCGGTACACAAATCTTGACGGGTTTTCTAATGAGCCCTATCTAGTAACGGCAGCCACCTGTAACCACTTAATTCTGATATCAACGCACAAAATTACCTATTGCGTCCCAATTCCATAACAAATCTGCTACAGAACCCAAACGTCCTAGATTTTGGGTTGAATATGCAATAGAATTTACGCGCCAAAGGTACGTCGCCATTTTGAGGCAAATGGGACAAAATGGCGGGTCCTGATGTACAATAATGTACATTACGCGTGTTTGAATGTTAATCATGTGTTGTGGGTACATCGCCTGATCATTAGTGACGGATTTGCGAATTGCCATGGCTTTAATACGTTTGCAGGGGAAATTTTGGGGAAATTGGCGCTTTGAGGGTAATGGAGATGTCAAGTGATGATGGGGTAGCTTTCGGGGTAAGGTTTGAGTTGTAATTGTGAGTGCGGACGGATGGAAGGAGAGAGAAGAGATGGCGAACGGGTGCAATGTTACTTGCTATGCATTTTGCACTGGCAATTATGTTTTTAACAAAGCGTTGCTTGACTAAAAAAAGCCCCTTACGGTCTACTTGCATAAATAAAGTATTTGATTGTAATAACGTATAGGTACATACATACATCACGACTGTATTCGCAAGTGGAGCAAGGAGAGCACACATAACGCTACAAATACAAAACCTTGGCTATTTCATGTTTCGTGGCCACTTCTAGCATATTTTAGGTTTTAAGTTGGCAGATATAATAGTGACAGCTCGCTCGTCTGCCAACACAACGCAAATAACATAAACCATGGTCCATTTTAATTAAACAAACTATAGCGCCTATCGTAACACACTAGCAATATCATAAGAACGCTTCACATAAACATATCCAGCCACACTTCAACTAGGGATGTCACGAATATTCGTATTGGCATTCGCATCAAGCTCTCTTTTTGTGTGGTCTCTTGTTAAAAATTTGGGTAGTTCCCATTATACAATCTACCCCACCTAAATTTATATAGAACTAGCTTTCTGCCCGCGGCTCCGCCCGCGTGGAACTCGGTTATATTGCGGTATAAAGCATAACTATAAGAAAACTTCTCGTTTCAAACGATACACAGCGCCATCGATCTATCATCTATCAATCGATATCGATCTATCATCGATTGATATCGATCTATCAAGCAAACTATATTTTTGTTTTCCCTCGGGAACTTCAATTTTTTCCGGGATAAAAAGTAGCCTATGTCACTCTCCATGCCCTAAACTATCTCTACCTAAAAAATCACGTCTATCTATCGCTCCGTTTAGCCGTGAAAGACGGACAAACAAACAAACAAACAAACAAACAAACAAACAAACACACTTTCACATTTATATATTAGTACGGATTTTAGGTGGGATATGTTGGAAAATGGGAACTACCCAAAAATTTCACCTCTCTATTTTCTTTCTTCTTAAGAGGCGACCAAGGAAATTGCTGCTGCTTATAAGGCCTGTCTCACATGGAACTAACTACTCAAAAATGACGAAACTGATTTGTAAATTCAATTATAAATCGGTTTGTAACTGTGTCTTGGTAACGACGTTACCCAACGTGACAAAACGATATTCAGTTTTCCTCGGTGATGAGATTTTTTTTGTGACGTTTTTGCTCAAGTCTCACGGCCTTAAAATAATGTCCCTAAAATTATTTAATTAAAAGTTTCATAATTGTTGCCAAGTCATTACGTTAATGCGATATGTATTTTTTAATTATAATCTAATCAATTATCAATACATCGTTACTCTTGTGATCAGTTTAGTAACTAGTTGGTGGCTAGTCGCTTCGTGTGTGAACTTCAATGTGAATGTATAACGGTGACGCTCAAGCAACTCTTTATTAATTTTAGGTTTATGAATGACTTGTTGAGCGGCTCCTTATGCGGATGGCCTAATATTCGCACTGAATTCGCGAGTATGAATAAAACGGCATTCGGGACATCCCTACTTTCAACAGCGGGGTAATATCCGAACATGTTTACGGCATAGTATAGGGTTGTATGCGCGTATTAGAAGAGCAATATATAGCTTCTCATTTTCATAACTACTCCACTGGGATCCTCGGTTATATGTAAAGGCAAAACGAATTTGAAAGAAAGCCGACGTATTCGCTTTATTTTATACTGGTTTAAGATGGATTACGAGTAATTTATACTGTTATTTATGCTGTAATTTCTATGTAAGCGGGTTTTTAGAGTGCTGTTTAAGTAGACACCTTTGAAAAAAAAACCACTCAAACTTAGATATCGTGTTCCCAAATGGGGTAGGCACGGAAGAAATGGAGAGGTATTATTCTAAACCTGACACGAAACTGAGTTATGTATGTACATAAACACCCCACATGCTTTCCCAAAAAGGGTAAGTAGAGCACACGAAACGTTACATAGACAAAATAAGTGACTGACAGATTTAGCACAGTTTTGGCCTAAACTTTATTAGTAAAACTACTATTAACAGCCAGTCACGTAAAGGTTACATTTATCTGTTCCCTTTAGTCACCTCTTACGACATTCACGAAAGAAAGGGAGAGTGTAATTCTAAACATCCAAGACTTAAAAACAAACATTCGCATTTATAATACAAGAATCTGCCCCGACCGGAAATCGAATCCGAAATCTCAAGTTTCATAGTCAGATTCTCTAAGCACTGGGCTAAGCGGGCTATTAAATTTACATCAGTGCATCCAATTCTGTGTGGTGTCTCCATTTCTTCCGTGGATGCCGTAAGAGGCAATTAAGGAAATAGCTTTAGGTACGCTTTAGGCGACAGGTTAGCAACCTGCCACTATTATACCTCTTCCATCTATTTTCAAACCTTAAATAGATAAAACTATGCTAGAAGTGGCTGCAAAGCGTGAAATAGTCATAATCGTGTTTTGTCTATGTCACGTTTCGTATGCTCTGCCTACCCTAATTGGGAAAACAGGCGTGATTGTATGTTAGTGCATCCACTTAGATGCTTGAGTGCCTAGAAAGCGATGTAAAGCTAATGAGACCACACACAGAGCTAGCCTTCCTTGGAGCCAGTGGAACTATTTGGTAACTAAGCGTTTAAACACTTAAGTTAAACGCTAAGATCTAGATACACTTAACTAAGTGTTTGGGATGGGTTATTGCACTTAATTTGGTTTCTTTTAGTAGGGTGCTGTCGTGTTGGGATTAGTATAATGTATTAATGTATCTCCGATTCGTCCGTGGATGTCGTAAGAGGCGACCAAGGACATAGGTTAAGGTCGATATATTTTAGGCGATAGGCTAGCAACCAGTTTTTCTTTTGTCCCTCTTAATTTAAATCCTATATAGTTTCCGTATTATTTTTGTTTTCGTTTGAGTTGTTTTAACGGGGCTGGCATATTCTATTAATAAATAAACCCCAAAAATATATAAAGAATAAAAAAAAAGTATTATGTAAGAAGTGGTCCAAAACATTTGGAGCTGATATCAATACAGGGTGGTCCGAAATTAACCGTAAATATTTTTAACCAGTAGCCGGGCAATTATTCCCGGAATTTTTTATGGAAAAAAAATAAAATGATCTGAAAATATTGTCCAGTCTTTTGTACTGAGCTCTTAGTCAACCCTGTAGCATCACAATGTCGAACGATTGCAGGTGCATACGCGTCGACTAACGGGACGTAAGGTAGGTCAAACACAGGGGGAAATGATCTGAAAAGTGATGAAACATTTCTCGCGGTCAATAATGAAAATTTTCAGGAAACATTTTAGAGGGGTTTTCAGACTCGTACTATATCTAATTACTAATTAAAATATTTACTTTCAATCTAATTTAATTTTTGCCATGTGGTGTCGGGATAGAATAACACCTGTCCATTTCTTTAGTGGATATCGTAAGAGGCGACTAAGGAAATAGGTTTAGGTATGTTTTAGGTGACAGGCTAGCAACTTGTCACTATTCTACCTCTTCCATCTTGCAAACCTATAACAATGTCAGAAGTGGCTGCGAAGCGTGATATGGTTATTGTCATGGTTTTGTCTATGTCACGTTTCGTGTGTTCTACTCCATTTGACACAGGCGTGATTGTATGTATGTACTTTCAATTTCTGGCCAGTCTGTATAAAGGTTCGAGATACTTAACAGACGTTAGTTAATAATTAACTTTTCTAAGTCCTACTGGCCCTCAGACAATTATTTAGAGCAAATGCTTGCAACTGACACGGGACAAAGAAACTACTCATTACCTGAGGATGTGTCCAAAGGGAGATAGATGCCACAGCATCTTATTTATATGGAATAAAGACTACTTATGGCGTCAGTGGTATTCCACGGAGTTTAATGAACTTTATGACAAATAGTTGTCCTGTCGCGAGCTTTTTTAAGTGTCAAGTTCTGACAGTTTGACAGGTTTAGTGCATAATGTATGAGAAGTAATGTAGATGTAATAATACTTACAAACGCATATCACGCCTGTATTCCCAAATTGGGTAGGCAGAGCATACGAAACATTACGTGGTCAAAACCAAAATTATTTCATGTTTCTCAGTCACTTTTAGGATTATTATTATTATGTATGTAGTACGTGTCTTTTCAAAAATTAAAGATAGCTCTAAATGTTATGGAATAATAACAAAGAGAGAGACATATAATAGAGACAAAACCAAATCATAATACAGACAATACAAAAATAAAATCTGTGAAAATTTCAACTTTCACCTATCACGGTTCTTGAGATAGGTACAGATCGCACAATGGTGACCACTAAAAACAGACAAAAATTCATGTTTTTTTCTAGGGAGCCCCTTAATTATTATTATTTTGATTTCAGTATTTTGTTGTTATTATAGCGGCAGCAGAAATACATCATCCCAGAAAATTTCAATTCCCTAGCTCTTACGGTTCTTGAGATACAGCCTGGTGATAGACGGACAGACAGCGAAGTCTCAGTAATAGGATCATCACCCTTTGGGTACGGAACCCTAAAAAGTATGGAAGCTACCATATTTTTTTTTACGTTTGGAAAATGTTATGCATCTTAAAACATCGTGAGGAAACCTACACACAGCGACGAAGTCATTCAACGTTGTGTGTGAAGTTCCCAATCCGCACTGGGCCCGCGTGGGAACCATAGCCCAAGCCCTCTCATACTGAGAGTAGGCCTGTGCCCTGCAGTGGGACGTATATAGGCTGATGATGATGATGCATCTTCCGGCAAGAAGCAGCATGGTGGTATGAGGAGTTCCCCCACAAGAAGGTGGACATACTTTCTAAAAACCTCACGAACTCCTTCATGGCCATTTGTGTGGACAGTTCGGGAATCCTTACGGCCATGTTCAAAAAACTCGTTTAAGTGACTACTTATTAAGTGTACGAAAAGCAAGCTCAAAGAAAGCGCTGTGAATAGTAGACAGTTGGTAGCGTATCTACATTATTTATGGTTCATAACACTAACAAACCAAAAGATCTTATGAATTCACCATTGTTTTCATAAAACATTCTCCGCGTTTCACAACTTCGGCTGAACGTATCCGTTGCATTGCATTTCTCCAGATAGCAATTAAAAAACAAAACTTTACGATGCCGTTCTAAAATTAAAAATGGCGCATGTGCCTGACGGAAAAGGGAACATCTGTCTTTCAGAGACCACCTACCGAGAGACAGACTGACACTACCATTCATCTTTATTCCGCCAGCCAATTCACAAGTTCTCCCTACTACAACTTTACCCCACCACGTTAAAGCTGCGATTACCCCGTTTCGGGGTAAAAGTGACTTTGTGTTTCAAGATGCTAAGTAATTCATGGTTAGTGCGACTCTTATGGTAAGGGGATAGGGTTCCGTTTCGCCGGTTTTGTTTGAGGAATGAATTATGAATAGTTAATGCAGGTGACGTTTTGTTAGCGACTGAGAAGGTCTGCGTTAGATCCTTCTTGAAGTGTTTTGATATGGTTCTATGTGTATAATTAAGGCATGTACTCTTCGTTGTGCATGGAAAGTGATAGTGAGGTTTGTGGTGGATAATTTTGTAAGCCCGCGATGCGAAATACATCACGCCTGTATTCCCAACCATGGTACAGTCGACCAAGAAATTGGTCTACCCCCTCAAGATCGATATTCATTTGAACCTCATAAAACAACAAGGTCGATTTCCCCTCGCCATAATATTATGACAGTGACAATGTCAACCTTGTGACAATTTTGATCTCACAGAAACTTTTGTCAAAAGTGGTAGACCACTTTCTTGGTCCACCGTAGGCGAGCACACATAGTCAAAATCATCACTATTTTACGTTTTCTAGCTACTTCCAGTGTATTTTTAGATTTTAAGTTACGACGGACCTATCCTTAAATTGTGACAATTTGTTCGTTTTTAATTGACTATTTTTAGGGTTCCGTACCTCAAAAGGAAAAAACGGAACCCTTATAGGATCACTTTGTTGTCCGTCTGTCCGTCTGTCAAGACCCTTTTTCTCAGGAACGCGTGGAGGTATGAAGCTGAAATTTATATCAATTACTCAGGTCTACTGTCCCTTGAAGCTGTAAAAAAATCAAACTTCTAAGCCAACGCAATCAAAAGATACAGCCGTTTATGCCGCAAATTTTCGACACTTGCAAGGGAATCCAAACCTACAGGGTGCTTCCCGTGAACTCAGAATCTTGAAATTTGGTACGAAGCAACGTCTTATAGCATAGATAAAGGAAAAATTACGAAAACCATAAATTTTTAGTTACATCACATAATATATTTTTTTTTAATAATTTTAAACTTACTACCCATTTCCTCGTAAACACGTAGAGGTATTAAATTGAAATTCATACCAAATACTCAAGTCTATAATACCTTTAAGCTGTAACAAAATCAAACTTCTATGTCAACGCAATCAAAAGAAACAGCAATTTAAGCTGCATATTTTGAAACTCGCAAGTACTCGCAAGGGAATCAAAACCTAAAGGGTACTTCCAGTCGACCTAGAATCTTGAAATTTGGCATGAAGCAACGTTTTATAGCACACATAAAGGGAAAATTCCGAAAACCTTAAATTTTTAGTTACATTACAAAATATATATTTTTTAATAAATATAAACTTATTACTCGATGGTCGTAATGAACGAACTTTGTAAACCTTGCAGGTTTGTACGGAACCCTCGGTGCGCGAGTCCGACTCGCACTTGGCCGGTTTTTTTTTTAAGTAAGTATGTAGTAGTATAAATAGTACATACATACATACATATTCTCACGCCTGTATTCCCATGAGGGGTAGGCAGAGCACATGAATTCAAAAAATCCAGTGCCACACTCAGCTAATTCAGGGCAACCAGATAGTCAAACGTGACATTGCAGTAACAGGTCGCTAGCCCATCGCCCACAATACACTAACCCTTTCCCAGAGTCGACTCTTACGACACCCACGGGAAGAAATGGGGAGGTGCTATTCTAACCCGGCACCACACGGGGAATAAATAGTATCAACTTAAAAAACAAAAATAATTTGTTTGTATACAAAATTGTGGTGATTATGATTGCACTAATGTGTACAGAAGAGAAGAGAGAACATATCATTTTTCTGACCACTAGCTTTACAAGATCCAGTACTCACCTTATAGCCAAAATAGATGAGTTTAAATCTTAGGTACATATTTAATATGATATCTGCCTAAAAAATGCCGTGAGCCGCTTTGAATATTTCATAAACTTCGGCAGCATTTCTCTGCGAAACTTCGCGACGTAAAATATTCTGGAAACCCAACTTTTGAATAGGATGACAGCTGACAGTCCTTCATGACAAGTCGACATTACACTTTACAGCGTAAATTTACATACAATGCCTGTGTCCCTAAATGGGGTAGGCAGAGCACACGAAACGTGACATAGAATTTGTTTTTTTTTAACTCTGATACGTACATTAAGCCTGTATTCCCAAAAGATAAGAGAAAAGCTGCTTTACGTTTTGTCGCTACTTCTAGCGTAGTTTTAAAGATAAAATAGGTATAACAGTGACAAGTTGCTAGCCTGTCGCCTAAAAAAGTCTCTATACTGTGTTGGTTTAGGTACTTAAATTAAAGTAAACAAACTTTATGTCATATTTGACAGGTTAAGAACGTTTTTTTTTACGACCCAACTTTTTTCGGATGTTCAAATAGTTTTAGCAAAGGAATCTTCGTAATATTTATTGATCTGATGAACGTTATTGTTCTAATTCCGATTGTTTCTGGTATTAGGTAAATTTAGGCACCAACAAAATATTTTTTATTGTTTCCATCCTTTGCTAAACTTTTGAATATCCGAAAAAAGTGGGTAGTAAACAAAAAACGCTCTTAACCTGTCAAATCTGACATAAAGTTTGTTTACTTTTTATTTGATATCGTACCGACATCGTCGGTTTTCGACACAAACTTCAAGATTGAACTCTTGGATATCGCAATCAGCTCGTTACCATCATTGTATTCAAGCCAACCTATTGTCATCTGTCTTCTAAAGCTCTTCTTGAATGAGTAGTTCTTTGCTGTAATATACAGAGTGACTTCTTAGTCGTCAACGTAAAGACTTTTTAAAAAATAATACTTGCTTACAATACTTTGTGAATTTGTCGACTTTTATATTAACCAATAAAAAAATTGCAAAATTTCATATTAACACCCTAAGTTTAATTGAACTGTTGACTTAGGTATTTATTAATTAAACTTTCTTTTTCATTATGATGATTTTTTTTATAAAATATTTTTAAATTTAGTTATATATGAAAGAATTAGGTATTTATACAAGTCGCTAGTCTATCGTTTAAACTTAAAGCAAACCTAAAACGACACCCACACTGCAGCGTTATTTTAAACACGACACCACAAAGCAAATCTCATCTATTAAATGACGTAGATGAAATTAATATAAAAACCCGGCCAAGTGCGAGTCGGACTGGCGCTCGAGGGTTAACTGCAAAAAAACACGTTTTTGTAGAGGAGCCCTCCTTAAATACTTATTTTATTTTATAGTAGATAAGTAACTAAATATTCTTTGAATATTTCAAGGGTCAACTGTTACCGTTGTTGTTGTGTTACCAAAAACGCAAAAAAACCATTGTTTGTACAGTGCCCTCTTAAAAAAAAAAGTACTTATTTGATGTTATAACGACAATAGAAATAAAATCATTCGTAAAATTTTCAACTGTCTAGCCTGGTGTCAAAGGGACGGACAAATGGACGGACAGCAAAGTCTCAGTAATAGGGTCCCGTTTTTACCCACAGAACCCTAAAAAAACACACGCTCTACCAACGAGTATTCAACAAAACTCTGCTTGATCTCCAAAACGTATCATCCCTTAATATATGTCTACAATGGCCAGCGATTTGGGTCCCGAAGCTGTAACGACCGCCGTAAATACAGTTTTCAACGTTTTAAGTTGTAAAATTTTATGGCAGGAGGGCCCCAAGCTAAGTTTAGGGGGGATATGTGCCTTATATCTATAAGAGTATAGATAGGTGAGTGTTTTGAACTGGATAAGTACCGATAGAGGGTAGATTTCAGCTCAAGTTAGTATCAGAGAAGAGCACTTCACACGTTCACGGGTATTTTACGCTGGTATGGACGAATTCAGTCGAGCTGGAAGGTTGGACGAGCTAGTAAAAGCGTCGTAGCATCGATGAGGTGGATCTTTAATATTTTTTGAAGTGCATAAGGCAAAAATTATGTTAGTTATATTTTTCTGTGTTGTTGGTTTTACCTTTTTTTTGTGGTAGGTATATTTTAGGCGGTATTTTACCTATTTACCTACTCGTGTATCTGATTAGGACAACAATTTCTTTTTTAAAATCGGACATCCTAACAGATGATGATTAGGCCCTGCGCAGACGACAAACCATCCACAACGGACTTTTTAGTCTGTGAAAATAGAACCTATGGAATTATATGCAGTAACGCACACGACGCGCAAAAAAGCCCGACGCACAATCCACGCAGACTTTTTGTGCGCCGCAGACTCGATCGCAAAAAAACTCTGTCGTCTACGCTGCCCCTTGTCAGAGAAGAAAAAAATTGTCAACAACAACGCACAAGGAGCAAGTAGTTGGTAAGACTAGTAGCGCGATTTTGTGACAATGTTCGTGAAAAAATGTGCAATTTGTTTGAGGTATTTCTTTCTGCTACTTTTGTAGCCATTCTTTAAATGTCGTATCAACTGTTATCTAAAAATGTTTTCCAACATTGTAATTTGAATGCAGATAGTAGGCATAAAAATAATATTTGAAATTCACCTTTCAGGCTCATTACACTGACTATTTAACTCGTGTATTTAATACAATAAGTTGCGAAATTAAATTTAACCGTGTATTGACACGTTTTTATTTCAAACCGCCTCAACGTTGCAAGGAACATACAATAACACTATACTTATAGCAAACTCCCGTCAAAATCTGCGGCTCAAAAAGCTGCACTCGCAAAAGCTTTGTTTGGTTCAGCGCAGAGAAATGCGAAAATACTATTTTTGTGCGGTAACTTTACGTTGTGGTACAAGGCACGAGCGACTTCAATTTTTAAAGGGGAGCACATGAAACGCTACGTAGCCAAAACTATGTGAAAACCATGTTTTGTTGCCACTCCTAATGTACAAGAGAGTACCTCGGTCACGAGAAGGGAAAAGGAAAAAACACCAAACTTGTTGTTATAACTATTTATTCCAAGGCTTAAAAAGTAACATAAATTTCGACCTATTTATAGTATCTGAGGCAGACAAACGATAGCGCCATTCAGGATTAACACGTTACGGTACAGCGCCATCTAGCGGTGCACAAGTTAAACTTGCATACTTATACATCAAACATTTATTTTTCGGTTTTAAGTTGGTAAGTTTAATAGTGACGGGTTTCTGGTATTACAACCAATCTTCAACTTTCAATACGCGAATGGAAATGATTGACCTCCAGATATTCTTTTTAGCCAGCATTATTGTTTAAATGGGAAAAACTTTTTTAAAAGGATAGGAGTCGCCCCGCTTCAAACCACCTTCTCCATACAAACGTAGTCCCCTGTTTTCTCCGTGAATAAAAGCAAAAAAGTTCACACAATTGTCACATTAGAGCAAAAATTTTTTTTACGTTATATTTGTATCTGTTTTGGCTATGCTCCTATGATTTGCTTTTATCGATATTTTTTTTTAATTTTAATTTTTTTTATTTTTTAGAATATCGATAAAAGCAAAACATAGGGGCATAGCCAAAACAGATACAAATATAACGTAAAAAAAAATTTTGCTCTAATGTAATTATTCACGGAGAAAACAGGGGACTACGTTTGTATGGAGAAGCGGTTTGAAGCGGGGCGACTCCTATCCTCTTAAGAACCTAACGTAGCCACCACTTACGACTTCGATACGATCTTCCTCCAATATCAACACAATTGGTGGCAAGATAATGGATGAGATGATTTGTTACAGAATTTGTTTCTTGTTGGTAGGAGACCAGTAGTAGAGGTATAGCAATTACTTTTAGCTACAGAATGCTAGTGTTATGTGAGCGTTTTTTATATTCTGTTCATTAAAAAGCAATGAGTGGAAGTGTTTTTTATGGTATAAACGTAACTTAACCTATTTTATTAATTTGAAAATACAAGCGTGATGTTGTTTATAAATACTGCTAAATACTAGTTACTACTACTACTATTAATAGATAGATAGGTAGATTTATTTATTTCAATCTGAAAATCATGTTACATCCAATTTAGATTTCAGATACAAGTACATAATTCACAATAAGATCGTCAAATTGTAAACAATTGTTAATAAAATAATAGAAAAACGCATAAAATAAGTAATGACACGAATGTCAAAAATTCAAATCAAACAATAAAATAAGAAATACAATTCGAATATAAAAAAAATGTCAAAATAAAAATCAAATCACAAAAATGTGAAAAATATCATAACTAGTCATAAAAATGGTAACTACACTATGGTAAATACACTGTTAGTTGTACTAAATACTAAAATTAGTTGCTCTTCCACACGCTACCGCTTATAACTTACGAGCTGAACAGATGAGCGTTAATTTTATGGATGAAACGCGTCGCTGGGTGACGCAGCTATGCTCGCTTCATGTGGGGACCCGCCCTCCTGCACTGGGGACCCACTAAACGATACGTACTCCAAATGATATTGCGATATGGAAATCGCAATGAAATTGCGATGTAAAATGTAATCTTTATTGAGTGTATGAAGTAACGAGATAGTTTTAATCGTGTGGATGTGATACGATAAAGTCAAAATAATAATATTGCTTCGTCAAATGGTAAATCCGTACTATTACGTCGACTGGCTTAAAAATATTAAAAACGTAATTCTAATTATCTAATTACTCCGTTAGGTAATGGAAAAATATGAGACGTGGTATTCTAAATACTTAATTTAGGGCCTCAGACCCAGACTAAAATTTCATGGCTTAAAATGATGAATCTTACGTAACCTGATCTTTAAGTTAATTTTCCACTGAATAATTTGTACTTAATGAAGTACATTCGGCTGTTATGCTTGCTAGTAATTTGTACTTTATAAAGTACGCGGAGCCTTACGAGGTTAAGGTTTACCAAATAAATAAACACCGACAAAAGTATACTTTGACTATCAAAATTGCTTGGTAAAAATGTACCATGTAGTGACGTCGATTTGAAGAAATAAGTAATGCTGCGTAGCATAACTGAGTACGAAGCACTTATTTCGTATCACCAATTCGATTATACCTTGTAGTATAAAAAAAAAACTGCCTGGCATAAACCGCACAGACGCAAAATTCAGTCCGTGTCTTTTTTTACAACTGTCCATTGTTAGTTAGTTCATTTCTTTGATGTAAGTAATTATTGGACTTTTTCTTTGAAGTAAAAATATGTTTTTCTTCAATGTAATGTAGACACATTAACCTAATACTCCTTATGATTTGGCTTAGTGACGTAAATAGAACTATATTCATTACTTATTTCAAAGCGTAATGTGACTTGTAATCTTCTAAGAACGGTACAGTCTAGTACATAAAGAGACTCATCCGCGGTCAGTTGGGCGGACTAAGTAACGAGCGAGAGATGGTCAATGCATGAGCGGAGCGATTAGCGGGAAACGAATTAAGGTAACTGTCCCTGTGCTGGACACTGACCCAATACTTGGCACTTGCAACTTTATGTCATAGTAAGACAGGTGACAGATGGGTGTCTTCTACTGGGCGTTGAGGCGTCGAGCATTGGTACTTTTACCTTACATAACTTTTTTACCTTGAGTGGTGTGGGAATAGAATAACAACATCTCCATTTCCTCCGTAGATTTCGTAAGAAATATAATAATTTAGGTTTGCAAACTGATGGAAGAGGTAGTATATTAGCGACAGGTTGGTAGTCGTACGACATCCACGGAAGAAATGGAGACGGGTTATTCCAGACCCGGTACCACACGCCTTATTTCCTTAGTCGCTTCTCTTGACGTCCACGTAAGAAATGGAGAGGTGTAATTCTAGACGGGTCATTTCGTTAGTCGCTTCTTACGACATCCTCGGAAGAAATGGAAAGGTATAATTCTAGACCAGTTATTTCCTTAGTCGCCTTTTATGACGTCCACGGAAGAAATGGAAAGGTGTCACATGGGTCCCCCCCAACTGTGTCGCCACCTTGTTGTGGTGGGGGGGCTTGCGTGCCCAAATGATCCCCGGGGCTATACCGGACAGGGTCACCCATACCGGGTTGGCTCGGGGTGATGGGCCAGACCAAAAGCGACACCCCCGCCGAAAGCCGTGAGGTTAGGCCAGGCGGGGTAGGGGAAGCGCCCTTTTCAGGGCGCACCGGGGTGGGGATGCGCCCTTTTTAGGGCGCATCATTTCCGTGAGGGCACGAGGAGAGGCTGCCTCCTCGTTATAAAACGAAACAGCCTTATGCTCGCGACTCCTTCTTGATTAAGAAGGAGCGTTGAGGAGGGGACCTGACCCCTTTCATAAAAAGGACCTGGGGATGGAGAGCACACTCCTTAAAAGCAGTGAGGGGCCAGAAATGGCGAACCGGCGGGTGTCGCGGTAGCATGCCTATGGCGATCCCGCGGCACCCCGCATTAACGGTCGGGGGGGAGTGCTGGGTTTTAACGGGTATTCCTTCCTTCGGGGAGGCGAGTCCCGTACATCCACGGAATTGTTGCCGTCATGAATCTTACCATGGCGACAACAATTCCGTGTAGAGTGCGTAAATGCATTTCCCAGCCCAAAAAAAAAAAAAAAAAAAAAAAAGGTGTCACATGGGTAGGCCTGTAACAATTGCCTTATTTTCCCGCTCCAACCGAGACCCCAGCCCGGCCCAATAGGCAGTCCACTATAATCCGACGTTAGTTATTCTCTCAGAGAGCGGCGGGTAATGGCGGCGTCGTTACACACACCCGACATTGCTTCAACTCTCGTTAGCGACTGGCGACGGCCAGGTGACAAGTTTAGAGCAACTTAACTATAATTTACATACGTTTTGTATTAATACTTGTAGATAGATGTAGGTAGAGCATACGAAACGTTGCTTAGTCAAAACCATGATAATTTCACGTTTTGCAGCCAGTTCTTGCATAATTATGGGTTCTAAGTGAAGGTAAAAAACTTAAGTAAGTAAGTGGTAAGTGAAGGTAAAAGTAAGTCACCTGTTGTATGTAGTTGTGTACAGTTTGCAATGAACGACGCAAAAATACGAGGACAATTTACTTGATATTGACAACTATTTAAACCTTATCATGACAGTCGTGTCAACCAATTGGAGAGGAATAATCAAACTTGAAAGATAAGCTAATATAATGAGTTTGCAAACATTACTCACACATACAACAGATGACTTAGTACTTAAGTTTTTCACCTATAGTCAGACGTCTTAAGCATTTCTACATCTACGTATTTTTCCTTAGTCGCCTCTTACAACCTCTACGGACGAAATGGAGAGGTGCTATTCTAAACCTATTTTGAACGGCAATCTAGATACCTGTCAATATTTTACCTGCCACCTTAAAACCTAAAAATACATGCTGGAAGTGACCACGAAACCTGAAATGGTTATTGTTTTGTCTTATACCGTTTCGTCTGCTCTGCCAATTTGCCTACGCCATTTTATTTACACTTCACTAAGTACACCGAAAATTGCTGAAAACATCTCGAAAACCAAGATGTCAAGTCAGCGCAAGCATACCGCGATGTAGAACACGGAAACGCGATGTTTCCTTGTTTAGTTTGTCTGTGTTCGCTAATTAGCTGGTTCAAGTTTGTTTGAAGAATAAATGGCGCTCAGAGACGCCTGGTAAGGAGCAGCGCAGACAACAGAGTTTTTGTGCGATCGAGTCTGCGGCGCACAAAAAGTCTGCATGGATTGTATGAGTTGAGCGCCGGACTTTTTACGCGTTGTGTGCGTTACTGCATATAATTCCATGGGTTCTATTTTCACAGACTAAAAAGTCCGTCGCAGATAGTCTGTGGTCTGTGCTGGGCCTAATATTTAATTGTGATTTTGAACTGTTGCTGTTCTCGGCGTATTTCGACGCATGTAAGCTATTCGTTTACGCCGATTTTGTTACATTTTAACGCAATACGAGTAATATTCTATATTTAAAGACACACACGTACCTATATCACGCATTTGTTTCAAAATGGTGTAGGCAGAGCGCAACGTTACGTAGGCAAAAGCACGACACAATTTTAACACAATTTAAGATTCAAAAATACATGACAGAGTTTTAATAGTATCAAGTTGGTAGCTTATTACCTAAAACATTAATAATTATCTATCTATTAGGTGAGACTGGTGAGAGGCGATTAACAAAACTTGTTCTTATTTTTAGTTTGCTTCTTACGACATCCAAATTCTTAACGAAACTAACCTGGCCTGGCTGAATATATCACAAAAAGTTTGAATGTTTTATGTAACCATCTAACCATACACTTTAAATATTCTAAGCCCAACACCATACGGGTTAGATACCAGTACTGTCGGAAAAAAGAAAGTATTCCTTTTAATAACATCACCAACACCATTGTCGATGTAACTGGTAGTTAACATAATATTGAGTGTCAAGAATTTAAAGGAAAGGAAAGGGTTAGTGTATTGTGGGCGATGGGCTAGCGACCTGTCACTGCAATATCACGTTTGACCATCTGGTTACCCTGAAATTGCTAAACGTGGCACTGGATTTTCAAATTCATGTGCTCTGCCTACCCCTTTTGGGAATAAAGGCGTGAGAATATGTATGTATGTATGTAAGAATTTAAAACGTCTAAGAGCTCCGTACGAAGAAGGCATCTGACGTTAAGCGATCACCATCACCCATAGACAACCTCCTTTCAAGCTACACACAAACATAACAAAGATGTGCTAAGTAAAGCAGTAACAGATCACATTTTTAACACTGGCAACCCGCAAAAAAAGTTTAATCCTGGCCGATAAAATTCAAAATAAGAATCAATTCGGTGGCAAAAAGACCGGCATTCGAATCCTTTAACGGTTGCGCAGTAAGGTTGGCACACATGGGCCGCGAGTTATTGCCTAGAAGTGTGCGCTTGGACTTAGTTCCAGTACTTTATTGTGGAACGTTAAATTTTACAGCCATGCATAAGCTGAGTCCGGCAAAGATTAAGTGGGTAGATAGGGAAGGTTTTTACACGATATTTCCAATATGTTATTGAGGATGTGAAGCGGATTTCAGGATGGAGCTTGGGTTAATGGCTGGGGCAAGTGAAAGTAGATATTAAGGGTCATCTGTATCATCTTTTGAGTAGCGAGTTTGCGTGTCAGAATTAATAAATCATTATTATAAAAAGAGTTAAATTATTCAAGACATTGTGAGTGTGAAATGTGAAAAATATCCAATTGAAATATATTTAAAACAAATGACAAATTAAGTAAAATGACACTTTCGAGACGAAAATAGAGGAATCAGCACGTTGTCATAACATATTTCATCAACGTCATCAATCAGACTGTCATATTAATACGTCAAGTAAAGTAAAATAAGTAAAGTAAAGTCCAAATTGTACAACTTTGATCAATGAATTGACTACAAACCCCTACCTATTTTAGCCTCTATAA
The DNA here is from genome assembly GCA_005406045.1 of Adoxophyes honmai. Classification (NCBI taxonomy): domain Eukaryota; kingdom Metazoa; phylum Arthropoda; class Insecta; order Lepidoptera; family Tortricidae; genus Adoxophyes; species Adoxophyes honmai. The sequence goes on along the minus strand of BHDV01039530.1, from coordinate 53,725 downwards.
TGTTTTTCTTTCGCACCGCTGACCGTCAGGGTGAGTTTAACTTTTTTTAACTTTTTTCCTCAAAGTTGGCAGCACTGCGCGTCACATGTCCAGTGTTGCCACGTTCGAAGTTTAAATTAAATGCCGTTTTGGAGTTCCGCTTATAAAAGGTCCCTGTAGGTGCTCTTTTTCGGCTACACTTTCCTGCTTCACTAAAAAAGGTATATTGTTAAAATAGATCAAGAGCTGGGAGCCCATTTTGAATCCATTATTTGCTTCAATAATGCATTAATTTGATTACTTGCATAACAGTTTTAAATATTCATTTCCACCTGTTTATAAAGGAAAATACAACGCAATGCTGTCAGTTATTTCTTACGAATGTACCGCTAGTTAGACTTTTTGTCCTAGTACTTGATGCTATGCCAATACGTAAGTGACGTGGACAATTTGGGTTTTCTCAAGATGAGAGAGAAAGGAATTTTGTCAAATTATGTCGAATTTTGCTATATTGAGAAATGTAAAACTAGTGCTCTCATGACCGTAGCACGGAGACGAGCGCGAGTTAGGCCGTGGTCGCCTTCACCCGCCGCCCGCGGCCGACAACGGCCCGCCGCCCGCGGCGTCTGAATAATAGTAGTAAACGGAACGCCGCACACGGCGGGCGAAAACAACCACTCTCGAGCATTCCCGAACATATCATTCAGACGCCGCGGGCGGCGGGCCGTTGTCGGCCGCGGGCGGCGGGTGAAGACGACCACGGCCTTAAGGCGTGCACGGGATAATCTACCTGTCAATTTTTAACACTTCCAGTAGACAATGACAGGCATAGTATAAAATATCTCACTCGATTCACTCACGTGTTGTCATACTACACTGCCAGATCTTACAAAATATTCAATCAAGCTATACATCAACAAAATTCAACAATAAAATCTTATTTAAAACGTCAACACGCGGAACTCTTCTCTGTGATGACGTTTCAGCGCCGCCATGTTTTCGGCAGCCATCTTATTCCTCCGTTTTAATGTCCGCGTTTTTATGTTAATGTTAAAGTTAAAAAGTTTTGCCGATTTGCATATTTTTATTGTTGGCAACATCGAAAATATCTTTGGGGCAGACGTTTAAGGGAATTTAAGTTCATTTACATGATATTTGAATGTTGGGTAGTAGAATGGCGGAGTTATAAATCATATTACATTACGTATTATAAGAATTTTTAAAAGTTTTAAGAGTAGGGAAGCTTTTTATAGAAGCTGGCTTACAATAATACTTAATGCTAAATAATCATTCTACATGCAGCTGTGTTTTTGTAAAAAAAAAAGTCTTGATTATAAAGAACTGCAAATAAATAATTTTAAACAAAAAAAAACCGACTTCAAATTAGCTATATCCTTAGAAGAAACTTCTGTTTATGTACATATTTACTAAAGATCAAGTAGGTATACGTAGCTCTCAGCAGATTCAAGGCTTTATTAGAAGGAATAGCTCTATCTGATTTAGAACCCTCTAAACTGTTAAGTAAACCCCACGATGAACGAGCATTAGCAGAAATGCAA